>CM023491.1:33441737-33570932 GCA_013339685.2 Hyalomma asiaticum
AATGCCAAATAGCAGCCACGTTACTGGATGTGGACACCGACAAGTTGCAGCGCGACCGCGACCACTCTCCACCAGGCCATAGCCAATGGCGGCCACCAGAGGTGTCCTTCGTAGCTTCGCAAGCTAAGTCCCACCGTGGCCGAATCGTACGATGGCCACTACGGCACAGCCAACACCGTCCACCAGAGCCAGCGCTACAATGGCGGTTCGGCGTACAAGGTCAGCCGCGACGTCAAAATGATCAGCGAGACAGCCCCGTTGCGGCACACGCATTGCCGTCCTCCAGAGGTCTTTTCGGCTGCCACTGTTGCTTGGAGTCACGGCCGAGTGTAATGAACAACGCGCTCCGCCGTATGTTTAGCGCTCGCGCTATGAGCGCAAGAACAGGCGAAGAGGAAGATTAAGTTCAGAGGATAGAGCAGCCGACCCAGGAATGGGTGATCTCTGTCTCTCATTCGTTAAATATATATATATACAGATAGATATGTATCTACCTATCTACCTATATCTACCTATATCTATATATCGATATCTGTATATATACACAGTAACCAATAAGAGAGAGAGATAGCGCATCCGCTGCAGGGCGGCTGTTCTATTCTCCAACGTAGTCTCTTCTACGCTCTCCCTGCGCTCGTAGCGAGAGCGCCCTAGGCACGCGGAGCTTTTTGCCGTTGTACATTACACTCGTCCACGCTGCGAGCAAAAGGACCTGCAGAAATTACCTCTGGAGGGCGTCACTTGCTGTGCCAGTCTTGGCCGTCTCGGCCTCACTTTGACCTGGCTTGGAGCACGCCCCCCGAGACCAGTCCTCCGGGGGCGCTCTCCCGCTATGTCGCGGTGGTCCTCGCAGGATTTTGTCACGCCGCGACTTGACTTCCGAAACCCCCGGAGGACCCTCCGGTGCGTAGAATGGCAAATGACATGGTGGAAGATGGCCTAGGCCACGTCGCGACTTGTGGTGAGCTGCGTGAATTGTTGCTGAAAAACGACGGCATTGACTGCTCATTCTCTCTTTTTCCCACATACTTCGAGCTTTGGTGTTTTGTATTTGTCTCCTCGCCATCCATGACCAATGAACGCGCTTGCTTTTCTGTGGACGAGGCAGCTTGCGCTTCCATAGTGCGTGCTCCCTCTGAAGCTCAAACTAGGGGAACTTGGGGTTGCCCTACATTCCTGGGACCCTTCCAGATCAAACGTCGTGGAAGCAGTGGGGCACCTCGGTTGTACGACAGTTTCATTGAGCACAATAAACTCGGCTTCTCTTATTGAGGCATTGGTGTGCAATGAAGTAACGTCCCCACACTCGACGAATGGCTTGAAATTCGGCAGATCTGAGTGACTGCTCCGGAGGCATCATTACTGCGCTATCCCTGCACATGCCTTGTTCGTGGAGTTTTTAGAGAGCTTATCGTGTTTCGATCGACCGACGGGGTTTCTTCTCGGATTTGCGTGGCGTCGGGCGCAACAGGACCCTCCATATACTCAATCGCGGACAAGCACCAGCACCGCGTCTCCAGCTGCTGTGGGTTTGAAGATGCTGTGCTCGTCTGGTAGTCATGTTGGGGCGAGGTTTATCGACGCCGAGTCCGATACCCGCGTGTCAGAACTGAACCTGCCGCTGTCTTCTGCAGCAGGGCAGACGAATATCCTCTCGTGCTCCTGTAGCGTCATTTTCCTGGCCCTCGTGGGCCTCGTCAGCGTTCGTAGGACGGTGGGAGTGGTCGCTTCCATGGAGAAGCGGGCCAAAAGCAGAGATGAACGTTTTACTCGATTCGAGTCAGCACCGCTGCCACATGCCCTCGTATCTATGCCACGCCTTGGCGGCATCGCGAATGCGGTTTAGCGCCAGCCTCCATTCTTGAAGTTCAGACAACACACAGGGAGCACCGGGATAGTTGACGTCATATATCAGCAGAATGCCGTAAGTCCTGGAAACCACGTAACTCCCACAGAACAGGTGCATTCGGCGATGGCAATGCCGCATGCGATAACCGTGAAGTTTCCATTGGGCGGGCGCCAAGTTGAGTTCTTCCGACAGCAGCGACATGGCCCGCACGACGTGTGTTGATGTGACCAAACGAGAAAATCGAGGAGCCTGAGTCGGCGGCAGCTAAGAATATGGCGATCTTGGTAAAAAACTAATGTGGAGAATAGGCACAAAACAGTGTCATTCATAAGGCCTACCAGCTCAAACGTGTACCGATATGCATCAGATTTCATGCATCACCGTCAATCTTCCCGAGGGTATGACGTCAATTTCTCAAGGTACATTGAGCAAGTGAGAGTGCTTTGGATGTGTCGTGATTGTTGGGCTGTACTCTACGTGATTGTAAGTGCTTTCTTGACATGATTGCAGACATGCACGTATGGAAGAACCATGCCATGGTTGGCGCATGCCGCACGGATGTCATGCATCATGTTTGCTTACAGATGGAATGGGTTGGTTTGTGAAATTCCGAAGTGGTAATGATGTGTTTGTCGCGACTGAAATGCATCTGGAGGGGTATGTGCGTGACGTATAACGGTAGTAAATCTTTTCATATGGGAAGCAAGTTTGGCAGGGGTGATGCGTTTATGATGGTTTTGCATAATGGAAGGATATTGTAAGGGTAAATTAAATACATCGTTGGTGTGGAGATTTCTTAACGCCGTGACTTTCGGGGTGGTGGGAAGCAGTTGGTATTTGCGAATACACATGGGAGCCATATGTACACAGACAGTTTTGTAGACCAAGTGATTGAAAGTAGTTGTGGCAGGGTGTTTTCATTGTTTTGCA
Source organism: Hyalomma asiaticum (assembly GCA_013339685.2). Taxonomy (NCBI): domain Eukaryota; kingdom Metazoa; phylum Arthropoda; class Arachnida; order Ixodida; family Ixodidae; genus Hyalomma; species Hyalomma asiaticum. The sequence goes on from CM023491.1 coordinate 33,444,517, forward strand.
TAGTTTTCTGCGGATTGGATTATTGAAATTTTCGGCGTCCTTATCATACTATGGACGGCAGCGGATGAGGCAGCAAAAGAGCCATTTCCGAATATTGTACTATGACTAGGAACGTGGAGTAAGTGTGTTTGGGAATTGGAGCTTTGCAATTGTTGAAGTGTTCGTTGATTTTGGACGATATGGGTGCCTTCGCCTTTTAATGAATAAGTGAGGACAGTAATGATAACGAATCGGTATAAATGATGCGCGATAAGTATGTCGATGCTTCAGTTATTGCTATGACCTCGGTTGTGTAAGCGCAGTGGTTGTTTATAATTTTAATTATTTTTTCTCTCTATCTGAGAGGACGTGAGAATTACAAAAGTGGAACCGGATGCACTCGAAGATAAATATAGACTGCGTTTCGCGCTGTATATTTGGATGCCGCAATGGAAGTTAGCTTGTGAAATGAGAATGCATATTTCTCACCGAGGTGATGCGTCCAAATGTTGTGCGGATTCTGTATTTGGTTTGCGTGATATGTCCTTGTGCGGTAAAGGGCTTCTCATTAAACAAGTAATATTCGGCATTCAGTATGTCTAATCCCAGAGTTAGTGGCGCACAGTTGGCAAGTACGTGTAGTGATGGAATACGGGTAGCATAAATCCACCTGTAAGTGCTGTCAGCAGGGATCGCTGGAGGAAAATAACCCTCGATTATAGGTAATATGATGCATATGAGTGCCACCATCACCGAGATCCATATGCAAGGGCTGGGAGGATGAGCGATGTTTCACAGACTGGGTCGTACAGTGGTGGAGTCTTCGCTTCGTTTCTAAGGTAACCGTCGTGAGAGTTAATGTTGTCCAAAAATATGACGAGTGCGTTAATGTCACATTTCATTTTGGAAAACTTTCCATCCATTCTAATGCTTGGTTCCCATCTAGAAGTTCCCTTGTGACCACTGTTGAAGAAGACGAATTATGATTCTGTGGTGCTGAGTGCTATATTATGGCTGGTGGACCAGTCAGTTATTGTTGGGAGGAAGTTTTCTGCTAGTACCAGTGAAAACCCTGTCGGATGCCGAATTTCCTCGCCCGGCGAGCCTGCATGCTTCTGCCGCCATCCTGGGCGGCAACGTTACGACAGCTACTTACTCCAACTCTTTTGTCAATCTATCATCCGCAATGGAAAAGAGACATGCGGCAAAAACCGAGGCTGGGCCGCCGTAGTAAATGCCAAATAGCAGCCACGTTACTGGATGTGGACACCGACAAGTTGCAGCGCGACCGCGACCACTCTCCACCAGGCCATAGCCAATGGCGGCCACCAGAGGTGTCCTTCGTAGCTTCGCAAGCTAAGTCCCACCGTGGCCGAATCGTACGATGGCCACTACGGCACAGCCAACACCGTCCACCAGAGCCAGCGCTACAATGGCGGTTCGGCGTATAAGGTCAGCCGCGACGTCAAAATGATCAGCGAGACAGCCCCGTTGCGGCACACGCATTGCCGTCCTCCAGAGGTCTTTTCGGCTGCCACTGTTGCTTGGAGTCACGGCCGAGTGTAATGAACAACGCGCTCCGCCGTATGTTTAGCGCTCGCGCTATGAGCGCAAGAACAGGCGAAGAGGAAGATTAAGTTCAGAGGATAGAGCAGCCGACCCAGGAATGGGTGATCTCTGTCTCTCATTCGTTAAATATATATATACAGATAGATATGTATCTACCTATCTACCTATATCTACCTATATCTATATATCGATATCTGTATATATACAGAGTAACCAATAAGAGAGAGAGATAGCGCATCCGCTGCAGGGCGGCTGTTCTATTCTCCAACGTAGTCTCTTCTACGCTCTCCCTGCGCTCGTAGCGAGAGCGCCCTAGGCACGCGGAGCTTTTTGCCGTTGTACATTACACTCGTCCACGCTGCGAGCAAAAGGACCTGCAGAAATTACCTCTGGAGGGCGTCACTTGCTGTGCCAGTCTTGGCCGTCTCGGCCTCACTTTGACCTGGCTTGGAGCACGCCCCCCGAGACCAGTCCTCCGGGGGCGCTCTCCCGCTATGTCGCGGTGGTCCTCGCAGGATTTTGTCACGCCGCGACTTGACTTCCGAAACCCCCGGAGGACCCTCCGGTGCGTAGAATGGCAAATGACATGGTGGAAGATGGCCTAGGCCACGTCGCGACTTGTGGTGAGCTGCGTGAATTGTTGCTGAAAAACGACGGCATTGACTGCTCATTCTCTCTTTTTCCCACATACTTCGAGCTTTGGTGTTTTGTATTTGTCTCCTCGCCATCCATGACCAATGAACGCGCTTGCTTTTCTGTGGACGAGGCAGCTTGCGCTTCCATAGTGCGTGCTCCCTCTGAAGCTCAAACTAGGGGAACTTGGGGTTGCCCTACATTCCTGGGACCCTTCCAGATCAAACGTCGTGGAAGCAGTGGGGCACCTCGGTTGTACGACAGTTTCATTGAGCACAATAAACTCGGCTTCTCTTATTGAGGCATTGGTGTGCAATGAAGTAACGTCCCCACACTCGACGAATGGCTTGAAATTCGGCAGATCTGAGTGACTGCTCCGGAGGCATCATTACTGCGCTATCCCTGCACATGCCTTGTTCGTGGAGTTTTTAGAGAGCTTATCGTGTTTCGATCGACCGACGGGGTTTCTTCTCGGATTTGCGTGGCGTCGGGCGCAACAGGACCCTCCATATACTCAATCGCGGACAAGCACCAGCACCGCGTCTCCAGCTGCTGTGGGTTTGAAGATGCTGTGCTCGTCTGGTAGTCATGTTGGGGCGAGGTTTATCGACGCCGAGTCCGATACCCGCGTGTCAGAACTGAACCTGCCGCTGTCTTCTGCAGCAGGGCAGACGAATATCCTCTCGTGCTCCTGTAGCGTCATTTTCCTGGCCCTCGTGGGCCTCGTCAGCGTTCGTAGGACGGTGGGAGTGGTCGCTTCCATGGAGAAGCGGGCCAAAAGCAGAGATGAACGTTTTACTCGATTCGAGTCAGCACCGCTGCCACATGCCCTCGTATCTATGCCACGCCTTGGCGGCATCGCGAATGCGGTTTAGCGCCAGCCTCCATTCTTGAAGTTCAGACAACACACAGGGAGCACCGGGATAGTTGACGTCATATATCAGCAGAATGCCGTAAGTCCTGGAAACCACGTAACTCCCACAGAACAGGTGCATTCGGCGATGGCAATGCCGCATGCGATAACCGTGAAGTTTCCATTGGGCGGGCGCCAAGTTGAGTTCTTCCGACAGCAGCGACATGGCCCGCACGACGTGTGTTGATGTGACCAAACGAGAAAATCGAGGAGCCTGAGTCGGCGGCAGCTAAGAATATGGCGATCTTGGTAAAAAACTAATGTGGAGAATAGGCACAAAACAGTGTCATTCATAAGGCCTACCAGCTCAAACGTGTACCGATATGCATCAGATTTCATGCATCACCGTCAATGTTCCCGAGGGCATTCAGTCTCTTTAATCCCAGTGGTTAGTAGCGCACAGTTGGCAAGTACGCCAGAAATTGTCAAGTTGGCAAAAGAAAAAGAAAGCAAAGACGCGCATTGTCAAGAACCACGCGGGATGGCGGGAAAAATGCGGCGGAAACTGCCACGACGCAGACGAGACGATGAGCCATGCCGTCCTGGTATTCGAAATCAGCAAAAGTGCTGCATCGCGGACATTTTGAAACTCATCGCATCACAGTTCGTGACAGGGGCCAGCAGGAATCTGCTGTTAAACACGTCGGCGACCCGGCCACCCAGACGACTTGGCCACGCTTTTGTAGCAGATCAAAAGGTCCCGAGTTCGAATCCTCGTGTGCGTCTCTCTTTCCTTAATTTTTTTTTGCTTTTTTTTTGCGCTCGTGCGGTATCTTTGGTTTCTCCTCATTCCCTTTAACAATTATACCCTGGCCTGACTAAACCACGCACTGCTTCACCTCTGAAAATCTCCTCTTCCGACGGTGCATTTGTACAAAGACGCATATGGGCTCTCACCGCCACCATGCTTGATCTGCGTAACTTATCTGAGCACCATAACAGGAACTGGCGAAGGTGAACCCCTCCCAAGTGACTGAAACAACCAAACCCTGGATCTGCGACGGCGATATCTACGGAGCTTCTAGCCGCGATTGCAACCACATGGGTAATAGAACGCAAGAAAAATGCCTCTGGACTCGGGTAGGCCATCATTGGAAATAAAACGTAACGATTTTTAACACGCGAACTCTTTCAAGTGAAGCCAGATTAGCTGAAGTACTAGAAGAATTAAAGGGTATTAATTGAGACATCATTGGTGTTAGCGAGGTTAGGAAACCAGGAGAAGGATACTTATCGCTTAATGAAGGACATGTTCTCTGCTACAGAGGACTGCCGCAGAAGCGCGAATACGGCGTGGGGTTCCTTATACACAAAGACACAGCAGGTAACATTGAAGGATTCTATAGCATCAATGAAAGGGTAGCAGGTGTAGCGATAAAGTTTAATAGGTGATACAAACTAAATCTAATACCTAGTTACCCACAAACGACCAGCCACAGTAACGAGGTGGTAGAGCAGTTTTATGAGGATGTAGAAACTGCATTGTACAAAGCACACACCCAATACACTATTGTTATAGGGGACTTCAATGCGAAAATAGAAAAGAAACTAAGAGCAGAACAGGGGCTCGGAAACTATGGCGAAACTGATAGCAATAGCAGACTAGAGATGCTAGTGGAATGCGCAGAAAGAAGTCACCTCCATGCAATGAATATTTTCTTCAAGAAACGTAAGAACAGGAAATGGACGTGGAAAAGCCCCAACGGAGAAACGAAAAACGAAATAGATTTCGTAATGTGCAGTGATCCAGGTATAGCACAGCAGACAAGTAAGGGCGAAGGTATCCCTCAATCCAAAGCGGACAAGGATAAAGGTAACACGCCGAAGCAGGCCAACCTCATTGTCACGAGGAAAACAAGGATTTTGAAGTGCACTTAACATGTATGAGGCTCCGGTACAGGAAAAAAAAAACGAGGATATAGAGAAGATGAACGAAAACATTACTAAGCTGATGACCGAAGCACCAACCGCAGTAGGGGGCAAACCACTGAGGCAAGATGTGAGTAAGCTCTCAAACAACGCCCACAGATGAGAATGACTAACTCGAGAGATAGGACAGAATTTGCCGAGCTGTCTAAGCTCATCAATAAAAGTAGCGTAAGGGACATACGTAAGTATAACGTAAAAGAAATAGAAAGGAGTCAGCATCAAACAACTAAAAGGAGACTGTGCGGGAAAGAACATAGTGCATGCAGTGATAGATAGGCAGGGCAACATCGTTACTAACTTCAGTGATATAGCTACGTTGGCCGAGGACTTTTATTCTGAACTATACAGTTGAAATACGAGTCTCCCCACCATGGCTTCACTAAATGTCGAACAGGACACCAAAATTTCACGCGTCACTGTAGATGAGATGAAAAAAAGCAAAAGCAAAGAAAGGAGGGCACGTCCCGCGGTAAAGCGGCTGGAGAACACGGCATAAGCGCTGACTTGACCAAAGATGGAGGGGACTTCCTAGCTGGAAAACTCGCGGCACTATACACATGGTGCCCCAAAACTTCAAATGTACCAGTCAGCTGGAAAAACGCAGACATTCAATTATTATACAAGGGGAATGTATAAGACTTGAACTACGGGCCGATCAGTCTACTCTGAGCACTTTACAAAATTTTCACAAATGTTATCTCAAACAGAATGGCCACACTTGAATTTAATCAACGAAGAGAGCAAGCAGGGTTCAGGAAAGGATACTCCACCATAGACCCCCTTCAAGTGACCAATCAAGTAATCGAGAAATCCGCTGAACACAACAAACCCATCTATATGGATTTCATAGACTATGAGAAGGCTTTCCACTCGGTAGAGATACCAGCAGTTGCGGAGGAATTACACCAGCAAGGAATATGCGAGAACTACGTAAACACAATAGCCAACATCTATAAAGATTGTACAGCCACCTTACTCCTTAAGAAAAGCAGGAAAATCCAAATACAGAAAGGTGTCAGACAACGAGATACAATGCCTCCAATGCTATTTTACTACATGCTTGGATTTGACTGGGACGAGAGTGAGCCAAGGATTAACGGCGAATAGAAATTTTAGAAATGACTAGAAATGAGGGCGACGAACTGGAAAATATGAGTGAAGACTTAAGGCAAAAAAGCTGTAAGGTAGATTTAAGGATGAACATGCAGGAAACAAAGATAATGCTAAGTGGCACGACGAGAAAACGTATCGTCACGATCGAAAACCAGACATTACAAGTCGCAGAACGATACCCATATCTACAAGTGGGTCTAGTGGTCGATGGTATGCAGAAATGGATGTCAAAGATTTTGCGATGTGCAAGTAACAGCCACTATGAAGGGCGATACGTCAAAAGGAAAAGTGTCAGAATTTCGATTCGTGAGTAGAAAAGAGTTTTCAAAGATCTTGTGGCGCTGAAAATGCGGGTATACTGGTTGTGATACCTGCTACTTTTGATGCTTAGATGCGAGGTTTGAAAATTGCTTCGAATATGTAGTTAATTGATTGTATGAACACAAGAAAAACTTTCATGGCGTGTTTTCAATGTTGTAAGTTGCACTCTGTGAATATTATATGAGAATCTAGTCACTGCGATCTTTAGGGATGACATGATTTGTGTTTGTTGTGCATTGTTTGTGGAAGCTAGCCAGAGCGACCGATGTTCACGCTGGCCAAGACGCAAGAATATGATGATGCACCGTAACGCTTGCAGACGGCATGCGTCTACAACGGCCCATCAAGTTGGTGTATCCCTTGGATGTTCAGCTGCTTGCATGTTAATTTCGCGCGGGTCAGGTTGTTGCAACTTCCGCGGAAAAAGAAGTTGCTCCATTCGCGAGCGGTGCTTGGCACGAGAACTGAAATGGTTTACCTGTAGGTCAGCAGGTCAATCACTAGTTTTCCTTCGGATTAAAGGAACTACTTCGTCGAAGGCGTCTGGCTTTTCAAAGCCGTGCAGAAAGCTGCCAGGAGACATCGAACGCCGGCATCCACAATGAACTCGCTTAAAGGCATGCGCAAAGGCCAGCGTACGCTTTTAATTAAGCTTGGAAATTAAATTGACGCGGTTATAGCGAATGACGGAACAAGCTTGCATGATCTTCAGATACTCGCGGATTGATTACAAGGTTAACTGGCAAGTTGAAAGCCACGGATCGAAAGACACTGAACAGACCCTGATGATCCAGAATTTCTCCGAACCGCTGAGTACGTAAACAAGATAGTTACTTAGTCGTCAGCACTGAAGTATCGAATTTTAAACGAAATCGAAATTCTAAAACGAAAGTATCAAAATCTAAACCTTATTGCTGTCGACCTAGCTCCACCGAGTAACAGCATAAAGCTTCCCGCCTCGAACTTCTTAAGTTCGACGGAACACCTCATAAATGGCCTCCATTTTGGGAATAGTTTCATGCTGTAGTTCACGAGAACCCGACGTTGACCGAGGTAGACATGTTTGCCTGCATAAGGTCAGGCCTCAACGGGCCGGCCACGGCTGCTATCGCGGGTTTAACCGTACGTTCGAAATGCTATGAAGATGTATGTGGTACTCGCTTTGCACGATTCACTAGAGAAGAGGTCATAGTGAAAGACCACGTCGAACACGTCGTCGACTCCCAACCCGTACAGTGAGCAGCAGATGTGCGCGCATCGCCTTGCTTGTATGACAATATCCAAGCTACTATTCGCGGTCTCCGAGCTGTGAAGGTTACGGAGGAGTCATTTTCAACCGTTTTACAACCGATGATATTCAAGCCTACTACGAGCGCATGTGCTTGAGTACTATACGCTTCACAATCAAGTCGGCAAGCCTTTGTTGGCAAGAGTAAAGGTGCATGCGGTAGAGGAACAGTGGGATTATTCCATAACCGCTTAAGATCTCTACATGATTTCCTCTAAAAAACGGAAGCTCGCTCACGCTGTCAACCGTGGAGTACTGACATGGATCGCAATAAGAAACCTAAATAAAATCAAGCGCTCAACTCATACCAGAAGGAACACGCGTGACCGAAGTCTCGTCCCCAAGCGCCGACAATTCTTATGTAACAGTGAGCAACATTATACAGAACACTGTAAAGCTGTACTCACAATCGCGGACAAGACAAAGCTTCAGCAGAGCGAATGCTGTTTCCGATGTAGAAGGAAGTACCATCAGGTCAAAGATTGCCACCGAAAGGTCAGCTATCTCAAATGTCATCGACGACGCGCTACCACCATGTGCGATCCAAGCGTCGTCGGTTTCCAACACCTCTTCAACTGTCTGCGGTGATGGCAGGACAACGACTCATTTACGTTCGAACCGCTATTGCACACCTGTCTTCTGGACGCACAAGTGACCTCACGCACCTTACTTCACACAGTGGGAGCCCGAGAACATTTGTCACAAACCGCCTAGCAAAGAAGGTCAAGTGCAAAATGACGGGCCACGAAAACATGTCTGTAGGATCATTTGGTGACCACAAAAATGCGAAAAGCCATCGAAAGGTAACCCTCAACTCCGTGGAACGAACGAAGCCTCGTGGTACAGCATAAATGCCCTTGTTATCGATAAGATCTGAGATCAACCTATTCCAGTAATTCAAAGCAGCACGCTGCAAGAAATGACAAACAGTGGCCGTTTCAACAAGGCCTGAAGGCAGTACAATCTATTTGGCTGCGCGGTTCCTGGACTAGAAACAACGAACACGACGAGCTCAGTGTGCGCGGAAACAACGGTCTTCAACGTACAAGTTGGACATCTTCGCAATGCGACGGAACAAATTTGCCCTCTCCGTGATGTACGAATGGAATCGTCGAAACACGGCATGCACAACGAAGATCACGTAAGACACCATCGGTGAACAAAACGGTCGTTGTGAAGTTAGACTTCCGTGGAAGACCGCGATTCTACGCGACTACAACAAGGCAGCCGCGCAAATACGACTAACTCAGCTGACAAGAAAGCTGCCTCGCGACTGAGCTACTGGCAGCGTATCACAGTATCACAGCTGCATCACCAAGTACGCTAATGATAATATTGCAGAAGTGGTCGACGAGACCGAAAAGGCAAAAGCACCAATTTATACGTCGCACCACGCAGTCACAAAAGAAAGTAGGACTCCAAAGACTGGTGTACTGTGATGCTTCGCGCGCGATAGGGCATACTCGTCTGGACAGCCTTTGCAGAGGGCCCAACCTGAACGCAGATTGGTGAGCCTCCTACTAACTTTTCGTCATCATCGCATTGCTCTAGTAGCAGACATCGAAAAGGCACACTTGCAAATTTTGGTGAAGGAACAAGACAGATGCTTCACGGTACCTTTTGTATGAGAAACCCGTCGCACCTACTGAGTGACTGCCGAAGGTCATGCGTTTACGAATGACACTGGTACCCTTCGACACTACTTCAAGCTCGTTTCTACTCGCAGCAACTATCCGGTACCACTTAGACAAGAGGTCCGCCGAGTACCCAGTCACCGTTACAAAGCTGAAAAACTGCATATACCTTCACGACATAATAACCGGAGCTGACGACGTTGAAGAGGCTACCAAGCTTTGCACAGAAACGACGAAAATATTGTTGCCACTGCCACGAAGCTATACTGAAGCATTCCTGGCGGCCTCGATCTAGAAGTTGATGGAACACAATGGGGCAGGGGGGGCAAAAGAGAAAGTGCGATACAACCCAACAATGGCGTCCGTGTCGTGGAGTTATGAAGTGAGTTTTATTACATATTTCGGCGCAGTCGACAGGATACGAACCACGATGTGGGTAATCTTCGCTCAGACAGCCGAATACAGCCTCGTCTTCACGAAGTACGTGCTCCCTGGAGAACCACCAGTCGATCTTCCCGTGAACGTGGCCACAGGTGAGCTCTTGTCTATCGTTATGAAGAAGGTAGCTATATCTCCTAACGAGCTCAAAGAAAGAATCCGTGAAGATAAATCTCCAAGCCTCTCTTCAGTCGCCTTGTCCTATCGAAAGTACAGAAATCAACCGTCTCGGAGCCAACGTACGATGAAGACCACTCTGCTATGCTTCAGACGCTTCGAAGCGATTCAGCAACAGCAAGTTTTCCAGCAAAATGAATGGGTTCGGGCTCTCGTCTCAGATCTGACACTCAAAGGAAGCAGCTCTGCCGAGGTGCAAAGCCGGAGCCCTTTGATGGCTTCTCGGGGAATACCGAAGCTTGGATGACGTTATACGAATACGCCTGTGAACAAAACGGCTTGGATACAGATGAAAGAGTGCAGCATATGCTCTCCTTTCTGAGAGGCATTACAAGGAAATTGTACAAGCTGCGCATCTTGAGACAAGGTTACGCGTGGAGCACATGCAAAGAGAACATCTCGTCATTCCGCGGGAGTCTTCTCGAGCGATGGGACCAAGCTGTATGTCAGCGCTAGGAGTCCGGGGCAGTGCTCGAGTATTTCTTCGAAAAATGACTGCTTCAACTTGAGGAACCGGATCTTCCACTGCACTCTGTTCTAACGCTATAATACACGGCCTACCTCGGAAATTGCGAAGTTCAAGCTGCAGCACCTAAAACTCGACTCTTTCCTGGAGTCTCTGAAAGCGATGACCTGACATTGCACGGAGAAAACACCACGGCCACAACAGGAATGTTCAAGGGCATCAAGAAGCAGATAGAATCACACATGGTTTCCAAGGCCTTCAAAAGAGGCAAGTCACCATATTTACGCAGGGTAGAAAAAGAAACTAGTGAATGAGGGTTCTCAGTCTAGCTATTACGAAAAAAGGAGACTGGTTTCTGCGACTTTGTTGCAAATATGACAAAGTTAATGGGCAGAGAACAAAAGCACTCAGAAAAGCTTCCGTATCCATCCTTAAGAAAGCAACGCTGATCCGAATCGTATGTTCCGAGGGAGGACAGTTCTTTTGCTTGGGTGCGATGGAAGCAAGAGAGAATATTGTGAGTGGACACAGCTAAACGTGAAGTACCAATCGAAAGATGCCGATGTGCTTCCTCTGGTCTTAGACGATGTGAAGTACGACTTTTTCTCGTCTGGATATGAAAATCTCGAGACATTGGCATGATACGGTGTGTGTCGATGAAGAGGCTGACAAAGCGAAGTCGGAACACAAAGCAGACCACCTTCGGACTCTACCCCGAATTAGTATGCTTGGGAGGATATCTACCGCTGACTACAAAGTTTGAAGTTCCATTTCACCTAGCCATATGAGAGAAAAGAATGAAAGGAAGACGGCAGCTGGCTACTGTGTACCGATTACAGGGCAGTAAATAAGTAAACACAGTTGATTCCTTTTCCAATGCCAAGAATCGATAGCATCATAGACCAAAGTGAAGGCTGGAACTCCTTTTCTCGAATAGACTAGTGCAAGGATTTCTGGAAAGTGCCGCTACAAGAAGACACCAATCATTGCACAGCGTTCACAACTTCATTTGCAATTTACTACTATAATAGACTCCCTCTTTGACAGAAACGCTCCCCTAGTTGGTTCCGAAAGAGCATGACCACAGTTTTGTATCCCTACATTGGGTGCTTTTGCAACGTCTACGTAGATGACATTAAATATACTCTCAAAGGGGAAAGCTGCACGAAGAACATCTGGCATGTATTCTGGGAGCATTGTATGAGGCTCATTTAAAGGTCACTTTGAAGAAGTACGAGTTCTTCAAGTCTAAGGTGACTTTTCTGGTCAGAGTTTTCGACAGAACCACGGAGACTACTAGGAAGGAATCGGTGGCTCGCATAGCAAAACTAGCGAAGCCTTACGACGTGCACTCAGTTCTCGTGCTTCTAGGCTTGGTGGATATTCTCTTTTGTTGGAATGAAGAAGGTGACGACGCCCCTACAGAGAAGCGTTCCGAATAATTTTCTGTTCCAGTATTGTGCTTACCAGACTGCGGACTACCCTTGAAATCGAATACCGACGCATTTCCCTAGGGTACTGGAGTAGCCTTGTATCAGAGAAACTTATCACGGCCACAAGCCCAACAACTTCAGTTTTGTTGAATGTGTAGCTGTAGCATCCAACTATCCGAACTATACGACAGAAAAAGCTCTTGCCATATTAAAAGCAGTCCGCTACTTCAGTTCATATTTGGAAGGCGCGAAGACACAAACCATGAAGCACTAACGCATCTCATGAAGATGGCCTAATTAAGAGAAAGTGCTCGCTGTGCGAGTTAACTTCAGCAATTCGATTTCGAAGTAAGCCATCGCCCGGCAACCTCCATGAAAGACGCGGATGCAATGTCGCGGTTAGCCATTGTGCTCCCAAACAACCACGAAGAAGCAAATGTGGTAAAGTTATGGGAACGAACAGAGGTTTTGCAGCGCACTGAACATCAAAGAGTGACTGTTCCTGCTTCCCAAAATATTGGAGCTGTATCGTGATAGCACCGAATCAGGTGGCCATGACTGCTTTTGGAGAACCTACATGAAATTGACAAGAAGGTTCACATTGCCTCCTATGAAGCAAGGAACAAAAGCCTAGGTATCGTCATGTCATACATGCCAGATTAAAAAAGTAAAATTTAAGCAACAGAGAATGGCTACGCCACAGTATTCAAACACACCATTCGATGTTGTTCATCTATACTACGCGGAACTACGAAAGAAATCACAAGGAGTGAAGAAGACGCAAGCCTTCCTTTGTGCATTGACCATTGCACTAAAATGATTGCAGCAAGACCTGGTAAAGATGCCAACAGAGCCATTTCATTCTTCAGAAGAAAAATGCTTGACAGTGAAAATATTTCGGACAAGGGACCGGCCTCCCGAACTCGTCGGCTGCAGGAATGAGCTGAGAACCGCAACAGCAAGTTGCGATTTACTGCACCCTCTCACCCTGCAGCAAATGGGCTAGCTGAACGCACCATCAGAGACGGAATCAATTAGCATGTATCCGGCGTTCACAGGAGGTTGAAAATGCCTCGAAGCAGCATTTGCTCACCACAACCGCTCCTACACGACAGGCCGAGGATGCGCTCCTTTATTTGCAGCAAGTGGGATACCAACTTATCTGCTTGTGGGTACAAGTCTCGGTATTGACAAAAACATTTAACAGAAGCACGAAGAAATGAAGATAGCAGGTCGATGTATCACCAAAGAATGAAGAATTTCGACAAGAGGCAGAATACAACGTTACCAGCCCTTGACGTCGGTGACCTTGTGTTGGCTTCTGTGTCGTGGAGTTAAGTGGAGCTTTATTTCAAATCAAGCGAACAAATGGTTCTCAAGCAGTTCCGCCTAAAGCAAGCTTGTGAAGAACACGCCAGTAGCAAACCGCTTATTGTTTTCAGAACGCTAGGATAAATGTGGCACCCTGATACCGATAACCTATCATTTTCATATGGACCGGTGCTCGACTTTGCGAAAACCCGAAATAACAGATTCATACTGAAAGCTGCTACCAGACAACTACCCACTGGTATTTTTAGGTCCGTCTACTATCACAGCAAAGATCTGCTTTCAATGTCTCTGGAAACTGAACATCGAGCGGAACACCGTTCTCTCGACCTTACTGTTGAATTAACGGATACGGCGGTGCGACGAACTCCGTACTTTCCACAACACAGAACTACCCCGCTTCTTCCAGCACGGTCTGGTACCAGATATTAGAAGCGCCACGCTTCACGTCTTCGCGGATGCGAGCCCGTCGGCTTACGGCACAGTAGCGTACCTGTGCACATTCGATAGTCAAGGCGGATCATACTCTGCGATCACCCTCTGCAAGGCTCGAACAGCGCTAATCAAGGAATTCACCCTTGCCAGGTAGGAACTCCTTGTTTGCCTAACCGCATCGATATTACACGCCCATGTGAGACGTTCCATTCGCTACTCCTTTAGCAAGGTCCACCTATATATACCGATTAAATGATAGCGCTTCACAGGATAAGAGGAAAGAGCCATCGTTGGAATCAATTTGTTCGCTACCCCAGTAGATGAGATTCAAGCTCCTACGAACACAGACTGGCGGAACCATTGCCCTGGGAATGGAAACCCAGCAGGTATGATCACCCTGGGATTACCTGCTGAGCAGGTCGCAACATCAGAACTGTGGTCGCATCGAGCTCGTTGGCTGCTTAAAGGCACAGAGCACTGGCGACATCAAGGTGGAGTTGATTCTGCTCCGTCAGACACGAACGCGGAGAATGTCGTCCACACAAGTGCAACAAGCACCAGACTACAACATCCCAAACACCAGAGCCGATTATCATTTTGGCTGGTTACAGCTACATCACCTGTCTGCATAGCACCACTGCCTGGATTCTAAGATTCATCACCAAACTGGAACAGCAAAACAGCGCGACATGTTTCCTCACACCCTATGAAATCGGCAACGCTGAGCTGTGCTGGTTGCGCCAAGTCCAAGGTGAAGCGTTTTCGGAAGACAAAGGAAGTTCAGATAAGCGAACGTCCTTCGGCGATTTCACCTCGGCGTAACATCAACATTTTCTTAGAAGGCACCGTAATTTCACGCCTGATAGGACGGCTGCACTATAGTCAAAAGCCTTATTCTAAATGGCATCCTATCATTCTTCCCAGATACTTTGGCTCCCAACTCTTGGTTTCAAAACCCCATCCCAAGCTCCAACGCGCTGGTGTGCGACACTTGTCGACCTGAGAGAAAGATGCTTAATCATGCAAGGATGCCAACTAGTCAAGAAAGTTATCGATGAAAGGAAAAATTAGCACCACCCTTGTAGCACAAGGCTACAAGGAAACCTCATTTGCCAAAGTGATCAATGAATGCGTAGTGTGTTGTCAGCACATAACACCGTTTCACCCACAAACACTTCCTTTAGCACCGAATAGAATAAATTCTGCTGAACCATTTCAAGCCGTGGGCACTGACTTCGCCGAACATCTGTTCATCAAAGCCGCAAGATCGCCCAAGAAAATGTACATCGTACTCTTCCCTTGCGCGGAAGTAAGAGCTGTCCATCTGGAGATGGTTGAAGACATGTCTGCTCTGACCTTCAAACGGAGCAAAAAGGAGCAGCTCACGCTAGCAGCAAATGTTCTGAAAAAGTAGTCAATGCTCTCGCAAACAAGAAGGTTCACTGCAAGTTTATAGTCGAGCGAGACCCGTGTTAGGGAGAGTTCTATCAGCTCCTTGCGAGACCAATCAAGCTAGCCTTGAAGAAAACCGTAGGACAGAACAGCCTCACGAAAGACGAACTGGTCAAGACTAACGGAAGTTGAGGCCGTGCTTAACTCCAGGCCATTAACTATGTTTACTGCGACGTTGCAGATCCAGAAGCGCTCACACCAGCACATTTCCTCACAGGAAAACAGCTGATATCTGTCCCTAATCCCAAATAATGTGAACTGCTTTCCACGACATCAGAGCAATTAAGCCAATTAAGGAAGCAGAGACAGGTCAACCTAGAAGACTTGAAAACCCGAGGCAAAAAAATATCTTCAACTGTGATGATCCCATCAGCAAAATAAAGGGTCAGAAGTGAGCATTGGAGACGTACTTCTCGAAGATAGATATAATCCCGCCAATTGTGGAAACTAGCCCGAATGACCCAAGTTAGCTCTGGCTAGCTTCTATAATAGCGGGGCCACTTCGAAGAGAAACGCCTTCGAAGAGAAAGTAGACCATTTACTTCGAGGGAAAACTCATGCTTGCCCTGCTGGCCTACAGGCAAATAGTTCCAGTTCGCGCGCCAAGCGCCGCTCGTGAACGGAGCAACTTCTTCCTCGGAATTTGCAACTTTGTTGGTGTAATGTGTTTATGTTGGTGTGTGGGAGGCGTGTGGTTCGTTGTGTGAGTACTAGCCATAGTCCGCCTGCGGCAATGTGCAGCAGTCTGCAGCATCCCCCGCCCTCACAGTGGATTCAGAACATAAGTTCAGAACCGCCCTCATACTAAATGCTTTACAAGAGAGGAGGCGCTGGTCGAGCCAGCGCCTCCTTTATATGCCCGCGGCGCAATAATGATCCTCTAGGACGCCCTCATGATTCGTCGTCCCGTCAACGTCGCCATCGTAAAGCAACGAGACAGAGACAGCGCCTTCGCTGCTGGCCGGCTGAATGGTTGTTCCTTTGAAGCTTTGGCGCAAGCCACCGAAGGGGATCGGTCACGAACCGAGAGGTTTGTTTTGAAAAATTATACTAATAGACAAGACAAAAATGATATTTGAATTTATTTATGAAATTAAGGTTAAACTCGTTTTAAAGGTTTGAGTTTCAAAATAATAGTTAAACAAAGGGGAGAATCGAAGGTTCTAGGATACTGCGATTAAGAGTACATACTGCGATTAAGATTAGAAAGAAATAAAACAAAAGGTAAAGGATAATCGGCACTGATTTTTTTTTTCACGAAGAAAATCTCATACGGCCTTGCGAACGTTCCTGTGCCAAAATCCCAGCACAGTCGCACAAAAAGAGTACCACCTGAAGAGACAGATTTAGACCCATATTTAGGACTTCTAAATTAGGGGTTCTATAATCCTTTTGCGTCGAAAAGTTCGGCAATCCTTAAGCATATTCTTACGAGAACGCGAAAGCATTTTTGGCTGTATTGTTGTAGCGGATGGGTGCTGCAAACTGGTGTTGCTGAGTTGCGTTATAAAGAATGAGGCAATGTGGGAGGTGTGGTGTCTACACTTCACATATCGAACTATAGTACGACCGCCGCGGCGTCGTGGGTGGTGTCATTAGACAGTCACCGGAGCCGTCACCCTCTTATCGTTCCGGTGACTGCGTACTTGGGCCGAGGTACATAGACACTACCATTGCCGCGTGTTCCGAGTGGTAGGTGGACACATACATCTCGCACAATGTATGGGGTCGTTGGTGAATGCGAGATCGAAGCACATACATCTCGGGCTGTGTTCCAATTCTGGACAGCATCGTAGACAGCCTGCCTTGACAGCTTCAAAGACAGCTTCGCGTCCTTGTCGTCCGAGTAATGGAACGCGCCAGGATTATGTTTACGCGACGAGACGCCGTGTCGTGTCAACAAAAGAAAGCTGAAGACAACGCTCACAATTTTCGTTAATTTTGCTTATTTCGTGTTCCAGTCTGCAAGAAACTCAATGTAGCTGACATTAAGCGACGAACGATGGGCTAGCTGGCGCGTTCGCGCGCCGAGTGCTGCTGCGGAGACGCCACGCAGCTGGGCGAGCGATTTCGCCAACCCAGCGAAAAAACGCGGCGACGCGGCCGCACGCTACGCTGTAGCTGCAGCGTAGCGCGCGCGCGCACTGCCGCTGCGGCTGGTGTTCGCACCGGCGTCATTTCCCTTGGCAGAGGTCACATGCTTTCCGGGCACGGCTATTGCAGAGGCTTGTTGCGGACGGCAGCTGGGCGCGCGCTATCGCCAACCTAGCCAAGAAACGCTACGGCGACATACTTAGAAGTCATCCGGAGAGACATCGTCATTACAATGGGTACACAGCAGCGACTGAGCCAGACCAGACCTCTAAAGGTAGAAGTTCAGGTTCAGAAGAGAAGACCCAGCATCGTAGTATAGTTATCGATATTTCTGCGCTTCTAGTTTCACACCATCGATTCTTCCACGGATAAGCGAAGTGCTTGAAATCAGATGTGCCTAGCGCAGATGTATTGAATTCATTGCACGTAGCGTATTTGGTGAATCGCGCAGCTGTGGCAAACGCCGACAACACAGAAATTACCGGGCCATTTAGAGATGGCTCTGCAAAGCGCGTGGTAAACCTTCGTGCCCTGGCACCATATCAAGCGAATGAGGCGTAAATGTCTTGGGAATGGAGAATAATGGTTCTAATGCATCTGACCAATTACGAGCGCTTGAATAACAGACAATACAGTGATAATGGCGACTGCTGACAATGACTGACGTAATTTTCGTACTGCTAAGACGATTGTCAATAGTTCGGCTTGAAAAATGGGCGTAACGTCCGGGAACCGAAGTGAGAAACACCCGTTATGCGATGACGATACAATACCAACAGATGCTCTCTCCTCCCGTATGCATACATCAGTCGTTATTTTTGTGTGTGTGAGCCAGGTGATCTTAAAGGTCGTTCGCACTGTTACGATAATATACTTGTTGCCACAAATTTCGGGTACCCAAGACATGAACGTAATGCCTTACGTTCTAGAATAAAGATTGCTAAAGTTTTGGGGTTTTACGTCCCAAAACCAGCTGTGATTATGAGAGACCGTAGTGGAGGGCTCCGAAATTTCGACCTCCCGGGGTTCATTAACGTGCACTGACGTCGCACAGTACACGGGCATCGACATTTCGCCTCCATCGAAATGTCGCCGCCGCGGCCGGGATTCGATCCCGCGACCCTCGTATCAGCAACCGAGTATCATACACACTACACCACAGTGGCGGGACGTCCGCTTCATAGAGTACTTCATGTTTAAACCTGGGGGTGTGTACTTAATCCTGGAAAATATAAACGCAAAATTCCACGCCTGAAAATTTCTGAACGTCAGCACTGTAACGCGTCGTTGCGGTGTTGTATATTTTCCTGTTAAGTCCATGGTCACATGAATCTTTCTTGATTTCTCAAAGGCCTTCGATCGCGTATCACATCAAAACTTAATGCTAAAATTTGAACACACATTAGGTAGGGGCCCGTTAGTGGATGGATAAAAGACTACCTTTCGAACCGAACACAATTTGTACAAATTAACCACACCAGTTCAGGGTAGTGTTTTGGCTCCTGTACTTTTTCTGATCTTTATTAATGATTTAGCCACCGACATCCCCGTCAACATAAGACTTTTTGCTGACGACTGCATACTCTATAAGCAAATTACTTCTCCAATTGACCACATCACTTTAAACAATGCACTGAAAACAGTTTCCGCATGGTGTGCTAATTGGCAAATGAGCCTTAATGTTAAAAAAACAGTTCTTTTGAGAATAACAAGAAAACACCACGTAGATCAGTTTCCTTATACCATAAATGATGACCCGGTAACAGTAGTTTCGCAGCACAAGTACCTTGGACTAACAATAACGTCTGACCTTAGATGGGATTGCCATGTTAATAATGTTACTTCAACGACACTTAAGCGGCTCTTTTTTCTTAAACGGCGCCTTCGTCAAGCACCCCATGAGACTAAATTACTAGCTTACAATACACTCATTAGGTCAGTATTAGAATATGCAAACCCAGCTTGGTTTCCATCGACTAACAAATTAATTACCATTTTAGAGGGAGCGCAAAGGAAAGCAATTAGATTCATCTTCAACAAATAGCAACTTACAGACTCCAAGTGCTTTGATCAATTCGGCCGGATTACTAACAATTGAAAACCGCGCCACGCTCGCCCGATTGAAATTGCTTCATCAATTAGTTCATAACAAGCTAAATGTTAACAGTTCCAAGTACATCTCTATTGCAGACAAGAGTAACTAGACTAAAGCATTCATACACCCTAAATGAATATCGCTTTTATACTAATTGTTTTAAATACTCTTTCTTCCCGCTAGCCATAAGACAGTGGAACAACTTGCCTTCCACTATTACCAATACCTCCTCAGTAACCACCTTTCAATCACTACTTGAAAAGTACTTACAGGATACACAAACATAAAACTACAAATATATTTTTTTCTGCGAAGTTCCTTATTGATGTACCTTACCCCTTGTACTTCCAGCGCTACCCTCATGCCACTAACTACTATTGCAATATATGCCTTTTTTTGCACCTTTTGAAATGTATGCTTTTTGTACCTTTTGCAATGTATGCGTTCTTCCTTTTTTCTGTTTACCTTTGTATACTTATAAGTTGTGTCCTTCCTGCAATAATCCCTCATGGGATTGGCAGTATCTACTAAAAAAAAAGCTAACTCTGGTGGTAAGATTAACGTTTGCACACATGCTCGGCGGTATTCTGGGACTACTCGAGCCAGTACGAGTACTGTTGCTGCTACTTCGCGTTCAATGAGGCTCCCGTGAGTGCCTCGCTTTTTCCGAGAAATTACCTACGTAGAAATGTCATTTAAAAGGTACATTTGCCTGACCTTGCAGGAGTGGAGGGCGTGGCCGATGATTCTTTTCCGGGAACGTTGGCTGCGCTGCCCCGCATCGCTTCCATTCGCATTGCTGGGGCCTCCATGGTCGGTGTTGCGGCTGCGTTATAAAGAAGCGAATTGGGCAGCACTGTAGGTGAACACGCAAATTGCTGAACGCCCCGTTGGGACAACAACACCTGACAACAGGACAAGGCAAAGAATATATTTCAAGATTTCAAGCACAAACATTCTTAAACGATTTCGTACACATAATGTCGCGAGTACAAGTGCGTGGTGAATGCCAAGATATTCGAATACGTAGCTTTCGGTACTCAGGTTATCGTCTCTAGATTTTGGCGCCAACATTAGAACAGGCCCCTTGCACCGTTCACTGGCCTTCACATCATTTCTCTTCACCTTCACATCCATATCGCACAAGACTGCTATGCTCAATGCTTTCCCCTCCTTTCCCTCCTCACTGACATCATTCGTGATCACATCACCTACTCCCACCTCTTGGTATAGTTGACTGTGCGAGACTGCTACGCTCTACCCTCTCCTACTTTCACTCCTCACACTCATTTCCTTTTCCAACCCACTAGCTTTTCCACTCCCTTCGTGATATTGGTAATTTCATGCAGATTGATCACGGTTTAACAATTGGCCTCAACAGCTTCGCTGTTAACAGGCGTGGTCAGGGTCAGCCTTTTTCTTCGGCACATACGTCGATGCGCAACTGGGTTTTCCTTCCAATAAAATGCGCAATCTTGACAGCCAGGGTGGTTCGGGGCTCGCACTGTCTGTCCCCGCCAAGGATCACGCTAAAGAGAATTAGCCCGCCCACCCTTGCCCCGAACTAACTTTCCACAAAACCCAGGAGCACGGCATCGGGTTAACGAGGCCTCGTCAGGCCCCGTGGCGAAAAAACCGCGTGCACAGCGAAAGCCTCGACACGAATGCTGGCGGAAAAATCCACACGACGCGATTCTGATGTTATCGAATTATTTACGCTCGGGTACAGTTAAAGAAAAAAAAGGGGGCGTCAGCCCGTCAAAGGACCCCTCTCAAGCCAGTGGTGCTGCTCTGTCAACGTGACCTCCCGGTTGACACTCTCCGTGCCGCGCTCTGGTGGTGCGGATGTGGTGCGCTCTTGAGCGTGGTGCGGATGTGGTCTGCCGCGACGTCACGTTGACAGAGCGGCACCATTGGCTGGAGGGGGCCCTTTGACGGGCTGACGCCGCTTTTCTTGACCTGTACCCCAGTATGCTCTAGGCGGTCGTCGTGAGGCATACCGCGGCGCACCTGACGAACAGCGCTCCAACGACGGCAGTGGAAGCACTGATATCTGAAGCAGACGGCGCGGCGAAGGCGCGAGGGTACGCGGAGTGTGCCCATGGAGCTTCTATTAATATTGCGCCTCAGTTTCAAAGGTCTGACCGAATGACAAGCGCATTATCGATAGTCTACTTTCGATAATGACAACCGCTTACACGTAGCAGGTCACCTTCACGACGTCAACGAGTACGAATAAGTAAACGAGTGCTAATACGTTGCA
Source organism: Hyalomma asiaticum (assembly GCA_013339685.2). Lineage (NCBI taxonomy): Eukaryota > Metazoa > Arthropoda > Arachnida > Ixodida > Ixodidae > Hyalomma > Hyalomma asiaticum. Next base: position 33,466,078 of record CM023491.1, read on the forward strand.
GCGGGCGAGCGCACGAGACAGGACGGGGGAGGAGGAGTAAACGAGTTATTACGCGCCCACGCTGATATCCGAGGCTTTACGCCCCGAAACTGCGACCTAATTATGAGAGACACCGTAGTGGAGGGCTCCGGAAAGTGCGACCACATGGGGTTCCTTAACGCGCACCGACATTGCAGGAGTACACGGGCTTCAACATCTCGTCTCCATCGAAATGCAGCTGCCACGGCCGGAATTCGACCCCGCGACCTTCGGGCTCACCAACACTAACCGCTTCAGAAATGTTGACCTCCCTGGGCTCTTTAACGTGCTCGGAGATAGCACAGTACAAGGGCTTCTAGCATACATAGCCTCAATCGACAGTGCGACCGCTGAGGCCGGTATCGAACCCTCGTCTTTCACGTCAGCGTCCAAGCACCATAGCTACTTTACCATAGCGGCGGCACGCGCACAAGCCTCCTGAAGTAAGACTATGGTCCCCGGAAATAACAAGACCGACGGGGCTACTTTTCACGAAATAGAGCGGACGCAAAGGCCAAAAGCTGCAGAATCATTCTTGCTTAGGTTCTCCCTCCGCTGAATAGACTCAACCGGAACTGTTCAGTGGGCGCTTACCGGCAAATGTCTTGAGGCGTGTCTTGGCTGCTCTTTACGAGGGACCACGGTGGACGTCCTCCAACCTGGCACAGCTTTTTCGGCCACAGCTGCTTGTCCCTGTGTTCGATGGGCCAACTCCTCTCACCAGTGCGACGACAGCACTGACTTAAGACGGCCCAGTTGGCCCAGTACCCACGACGGCGCGACAAAACGTAGGGAGCGCCCCCTATGGCGAACGTACGGCGCATGCGCGTCCTTGCGCTGTACGCCACGCACGGCTCATCTTTTATCAGCAGGATCCGCAGCGTCTTACTGCTTTTGTCACGTGCTGCCAGTAATCTCACTTTCATCTGACATATCTTCGTTCATATTGCTGCGGCGGTCTACCGTCGTCCACCTTGAATGCTCGCGCTCACAGGCAAACGGTTCAGCGGCGGCTGGGAGTAGCACGCTGCCGCCTACGAAAATGAATTAATGAATAAAACATTTATTGAAGGAATGAAAAACGCGAGAACTACACGCGCAAAGGAAGACGTCGAAACAAGCGAGAATGATAAGAAATTTCGTAAGCGACGCACAAGCTGTTTGGTTTGTTTAAAGGGGTCGTGAAAAGAGTTTGGAGATGCCCGTTTGTAATTTCCACTGCTTCAGCACGCATTCGACAAGCCGATTCCGAAATATTTCGGCGAAATATTCAGTGCACATGTAATAGCTCCCGTTTTAAAACCCAGCTTTCTCGCGCTCCCGAAACGACTATGCGACGCTACCGGCCGGCGTGGTACTATTCGGTGACGTTGCAGTAAGATATTTTTAAGTGCAAAGGCATAGTGATCTCGGGTTTGCGCTAAAAGAATCGATTTACTTGAAAGCTACAAAGAGAGAAAATACTTTAAAATAATGCGGTGCCGCCATTTGGAAGTAAAGCTGCAACACGGTTTGGCCTTCGACGGCGCGCCAGTCTCGGAGGTATGGTGGCTAGCATAGAGTTTCCTGATCCGAGGGTCGCGGGATCGAATCCCGGCCGCGGCGGCTGCATTTCGATGGAGGCGAAATGTTGAGGCCCGTGTGCTGTGCGATGTCAGTGCACGTTAAAGAACCCCAGGTGGTCGAAATTTCCGGAGCCCTCCACTACGGCGTCTCTCATAATCAGAACTGGTTTTGGGACGTAAAACCCTACAAAACAACAACAGCATAGAGTTTCATACTATAAAGGTAAGTAAGAAGCTCTATGGTGGCTACTATCATGACGTCGACTGCAGAGTTGAGGGCAACGCGCGCAGTGAAACAGAAACCGCGTTTTTTATCGCTCTAAATCAACGCACACGGTGCAACGGAACAATGCATATTGTTGATTGGAGGGTCAGGATCCTGAATACGCACTTAGTACAAAATGTTCAGAAAAAGTTTCACGACCCCCTTAATGTTATCTACGTACTCTTCTAGTAATGCTGCTACTGCTGTACTGGTGGCACGGCCCAGTCACCCAATATTTGCCTTTAGCCGTGTCCTTTAGAGTGATCCTCTGTATTGTGGTTAAATAGATCAATAAAAGAAAGAAAGAAAGAAAGAAAGAAAGAAAGAAAGAAAGAAAGAAAGAAAGAAAGAAAGAAAGAAAGAAAGATTTATTGGGTAAATAGATCAATAAAAGAAAGAAAGAAGGAAAGAAGGAAAGAAAGAAAGACCAGCGTTCGTCTTTATGTTTTCCTATATAGTATCTCGTTTGTGTGTGCTGCGCCGTGTTCTTAATCATGAATACGTACCGACTCGACCATTTATCTGTGCTACTGATAGCAGGAGCGTCGCAGAATGGCACATCTTTGAAATATATGCACCTGTCAGTAATCTGGTTCAGAAACTCTTTTTTTTTTTTGCACTTCTTTCTACTCGTCTTTCTCTCCCCAAGCTGATCGCTGGCATCGCTGACAGCAATCAGCTTGGGGCGATCAGCTGATCGCTGACATCGCTGACAGGCTACGCACAGTAGCCTGTCAGCGATGTTTCAAGGCCGGCTAAATTCTCTGCTCTCTCTCCAATCAACAAACAATCAAACAAGAGACATGGCGAGCACCTGACGGAGTTGCTGTGCGTATGCGCCGTGATTTCGACCTGAAGGAAAATGGGCAAAATGAGCAATAACTACAGTCCACCGGCGGGCCATAAGTTTCAGCTGCTTTGATACCTTATGTCATTATCGTGATATTTAAACAGAAAACTACGGATATTCATCTGGTCCTTTTGAAAGAAGAAACAGGTCCCTCAATCTATTCTTCCTTCGCAAAGAGTTCGTCAGTCCCCAATAGAGAAGTCCCATAGAACAGATCGATTTTCAGGAGATAAATTTTTCGAATCATTTCTTACAACTCACGTCGCGCGGCAGCACACGCTAGGCGACCTCTCTTGGCGAAACGCGGGTGAGCTGAAAGCAAGGTCTCGGGTCTCATGATAGTCTGTCGTACGTTCAAGGGGTGCAGACACCAAAATCGGAGGGTACACGACTATAGCATAAGGTTCGCGTTCTGATAAGAAACGCCGTGGCGAATTTTGACGGAGAATACACGGCTTAAAGGTAGTTTATTTGGATTTTGAAGGCTAGAAATGAAGCGCGAGCCCTTTTCAGAACATATTGTGATAGCCATCAACGAAAATTGGCCGCGTGTCTGCGTGCTTCGCTGCAAATGTCGTCGACAGACGATAGTCTTCCGCCGGCCGTACTACGCTGCGTTAAAGTCCCTAGATAAAAAGTTTACTTTTTTTTTATCTAGGGACCTTACGCTGAGTGAGATTGGACGCCGTCTGGCAGCGCCATCGGGAAACATGAGCTTGTACAGAATCCCTGGGCAACTGCCAGGTGGCAGCACCAAATCGTCGGCAGAGGCCTTTTTCGTGCATAGCGTCGCATTTTTAGCGCAGCCGAAAAAACACTAGGGTCTTTAGAACTACGTATCTATGTATTTTCTAGTAAAGGAACACACCGCCGAATACTTACGTATTGATGATGCGCCTCAGATATGCGTAATATTTGCTTTTTCATCGACAATGTTCACAAGTATGAACGCAGCTACCAGTTCAATATGGCTTGGCGTTAGGCAACCGCTTAAACTTTGGCCGGGTGGCTGAATCGTGTGACAGACTGACAAACAGAAAGACCGACCAAAATTCCTTTTTCTATAGTCTTTACAAAAATTACAGCATATCCACGGAGTGAATGATGATGAGTGGGCGAAGCTCGGGAGGTTCATCGTAGATCGTGCCTAGTTCCGGATTATTTAGTTAACGCGCACGCTACGAATCCTTATGGTTCAACTATGCACAAGTGAAATCTCCCACCGGCACTTCATTGCAAGATCCAGTGCCTGTATATATATATATATATATATATATATATATATATATATATATATATGTGGGTGGCCGGTGAACGGTTCTCCAACGCGAGCAGTCGGTATTTCTCAATCAAGAAACTCGCTAGGAGACGCTGCCTGCGCCAACCCCTCGCGGGTGAGGGCGCGTTCTCCTTTGCGAGCTGGTAGAGCGTTAATCTAAGAAAGAGCGTTTCCATAGTCAACGCGCGCCTTTCGCTCTCTCTCTCTCTCTCTCTCTGTCTCTCTCTCACAAGACAGCAGATGGAAGAGTGAGAGAGAGTGAGAGGCACGTGCCGGGAGGCACGCACCGGGAGAGAGAGAGAGAGAGGCACGCGCCGAGGGCGAGCGCGTGCCTCCCAGCACGCCGGTTACGCCTGACGCCTGACAAGGTTAGACTAAGAGGAGCTTCGCCCCTAAAACTCCTGCAGATCCAACGCATTGTGGCAATCGGTGTCATGCCAAGCAGTCAGCGAGGAAATTGGACATGACTTGTTTGGCGTTCAGGACCAAGGTCTTTGTACATGAGCATACATGCACTACGAGTCGTATTGTGCGCTCTGTATGGTATGGGCATACTTATCCGAATGACTCGAGAACAAATAGTGAAGGTTAAGCTTTTTATTTTGATGAACACATGCTATGAATAAAGGTTGAGTAAAAAAGAATTCCAGTCGCGGCTACGAGTGCCTTTCCGGAGAACGCCGGTAGTATGGTCACCGCTGCTGAGCCACATTCTTGCGTCACATCCACCATGCAGAAAATGCCATTTAAGGCAGTGCAACAGCAGAACACACGCACAGCAAGACACCGTCCCTTGTTTGTCCTGCACCTGTAGCTCCGGAATCGCCAGCCGCGAACGCTTCCTCAGTTCTGCGACGTCAGATGCCGTAGACGCGCCGCGTGTTCTCGCGAACCGCGCTGATCACGTCGTCCAAGGGGATCTGGCGGATGGCCGACATCTTGGTTGCCACGTGAATGATCATGCCCGGATGTGAGCAGACAAGCCGCTTCGATTCCCGTTTCGGCAGAAAGAACGGAGCGTCCGTTTCCAGCAGAAGGCGGTCGAGCGGAATCCTCCCTGCTGCCTCGACCAGCGGTTCGACGCCCGGGAAGCCCACCAACGGCGTGATGCCCAGGCAGAGCCGCGGGAACGTGTCCAGCCAGCACTTCGCCTCGTCCCAGTCGCGCGTGAAGCAGTGCCGGTGAATCGGGTAGTCGGCCGGAACCATCTCTTTGAGAACGCGGATCGTGTCCGCGGTCGCGTCCCGGGAGTGGATCACCAGGGGCAGGCATCGACGCCTGGCCAACGCGAGCTGCCGGCGAAACACGGCCTCCTGTGTCTTCTTGAACTCGCGGTCGGGCTCGGCACCGTTCCCGGACGAGATGGAGTAATCGAGGCCGATCTCTCCCAGGGCCACCACGCTGGGATCGTTCAGGGATCGAACGAGGTGCCGCTCGACGTCGTCGTTGTAATCGCGCGCTCTTCGAGGGTGGCATCCGAACGCGCCCCACACAGCGTTGTCCGAGAGTACAGACCTCCACAAGCGTCGCTGCTCGAACGTTTCCGGCTCGCAAAAGTTGGCCACGCACCCTCCGTAGCAGTACGGGAAGGTGTCACGATGGGCGAGACGGAAGTGTGTAAAAGACCGTGTGTGCGCGTTCTTCGTGAAGACGAAGTCCAGGTGGCAGTGGCTGTCGATCAAGGCCGACTCCGACGTCGTCGCGTAGGGCCATTCATTGACGCCTAGGGGCCTGTCTGCGGGACGCCGGTCTGGCCGGGCTATCTGAGACATATCGGACGACAGGGAACGCGTTCGGTTTTAGGGGCCGAGCAGCCACCTGTTCCAGGACGCTGGCGTGCCAGCGAGAAGCAAACGAACCCTTCGCCACGTCTAATCACTGGCTTCTTCTTCGCGTCCTCGTTCAACTTTCACACGTACGTCATGGGTGCCCGCCTTCAAGCAAAGAGAGAGCAGAGAGTACTTGCGTGCGAAATAAATAAGAAACGCGACTGCGCCCAACAGGTCAGAGCAGTGTAAAAATAAACGTGAAATAAAGCCATAAAGCGATCTATATGCTTGCGTACCGCCATTTAGGCATGTACCGCTTTCGGCAGTGGCGCCACCTGTACTTCATTTTTTAAAGCGTCTTCTTCTATGCATGACCTCCGAGATTGTGCGTGCTAGATCACGGAGGCCATGCTCCATCGAAACTGCTTTTGGTACTGTGGCAAGATAACTTACCTGTGAGAAAAATCCTTTGTCTTTTATTTTAGTGATCCTGTTCAAGTCGAGCTCCCCGAGGTACACACACCAAGATGCATTCAATCGCCAATACCTGTCCCCAATAAATAGAGTTACTGTATATGCTCCCTACGGGACCAAGGGGAACATACAGTAACTCTACCAATAAACTAAGTGTTGCGACATCAACTGAATTTTGCTGATGTCTTAATTCCTCTCCTGCGCGTTCCCTCAACACTGCTCTAGTACAGAAGGTGTTGCCTGGAACTTGCTCCTACGCGCATGTGCGCTCTCGCACCCATTTTCGCGGTGCCAAACTTCCTTACCCAAAAAACGCGAGTTCGCTGCGGCGGTCGCACTTTCGATAGAGGCGACAATGATGCCGGTGTACTGTGCGTTGTCACTACACGTTGAAAGCCAGGTGGTGAAAATTTTTGCAGCCTTCTTGCGATGTCTTTTCATTCCCTTTCTCCTACCCCCACGGATGCTGAGCCGTGCTCCCTATACGTGGACTGCAGAATGTAGCGTCCTTTCCTTAACCGAACCACGATTATTATTGCCAAACGCGCCAAACAGTGTGATCGCGGTGCCAACGACTGGGGTAGTCACCACGTTTCGCAACATCTCGAGCCGTACTACAAGGACGCACGTGCTCGGGAACCATAATCCAATCGAAAATGCCTGAGGCCCTTGTACTGTGCGTTACCAGTACATGTTAGAGAACCCCAGGTGATCGAAATTTCCGGAGCCCTCCACTGCGGCTTCTCTCTCATTTCTGTCTCTTTCAGTCCCTTTCCTTTACCCCCGCAGACGCTTAGCCGTGCTCCCAACATGGGCTGCGGAAATTAACGTCCTATCCTTAACCTAACCACAATCACTCCTCTCCAATCCTTTCATGGGAGAGAGAACTTCTCTTGTTTGTGTGGTACCCCAAGAGAGCAACAGGAGGCGCCGGGAGAGGAGAGGTGTCGCTACTTTTAGTGCATTGAAGGGTTTTAGCCAAGACAGCATTCTGGTTTCACAGCGACATAATGAAGAGAGTCTTGCATCATCAACTTACCATTTACAGTGGCATGTCGATGCAGAGTTAGTAGACACACAGACTTGTACTGCTGTGTCGGTGATGTCGCCTTGCGGCGCTACCTTCAACTAAATGATAACGGAAGAGCCTTTGCTCTGGCACTTGCTAATCGTACTCTGCTCGGTAGCTGCTGCAACATGTCAGCACATACCTGTGAAACATTTCTCTTCACACTAAAGAGAATACCTGCGTGGCACAAATATGCACAAACGTGCTGTGCTTCGCCATATGAGATAGTGTCACCCATAGTCACTGCTTGCCTTGCTAGACTGTGATCCGTGTTCACGACAAACTAGTATTTTTTTTAAAGCCTTAACATGCGTAGCACAGACAAGCTGAAACTGATTGGTCGACATCTTAGCTAGCTCAATGGCACTGTCACTGAATGAATGCACAATCTATAAAGGAGCAAGACTAGCTATGCTGATGGCCAGCTTGTTCCAAGTAACCTGTAGATTAGGTGCCCTGCGAGTTTACTCAATCCTGAGCCATGTGCCACAAAAGGCAAGTCGATTCTACTATCAAAGAGAATCTCAAGTAGAGCCTGAAGGGACCGATAAAATATACTCCATTTATCTGGATGACTGCAGTAAAAATCGACCCTATTAGAAGTGGTTGGTCGATTTAAGAAGCCCACACAGCCTGGAATGATTTCAATTTATTGAGATTCTATCGAATTGCCATGTACAAAGTAGATAGCAATAAATGTGCAGCAATAAATGCAATAGGAATAAATGCGTACTTTGTACCTTTTGCCGATTTACTTGCGCTATGCTGGGAGCACGCTACATATTGTCCAATAAGTGCGCCTTTATCTCCAGCCACACATAAGGCATGCCTTACACGTATGGGATAGTGCATCTATAAGTAGCTGCAATAACGCATTCAAAAAATCATATCACACTGAATCAGTACTCAAGACACCCAAATCCAATTTTATTAACCAATCAACGAGCTTACATGTACTGCTCACAAGAGCGGAAATAAAACAAACATTCCTTTGCAAGGATTGCTAACGGTGTGCACATTTCAGGTGCAAACAAACATCTCTCACTTCCTGCAATGTGCAATAAAAACCTCCGTCATCCATTTCAGGTGTGCCCAGCTCCCACAGTGGTGCAAGATTTAAAAAAAAAAAAAAAAGCCGACATGAGCAAAAAGAGAAGCAGCAGTGTCATCAAACTTCTTGAAAAATGTGAGCGGAACAACACGGCATATGCGTAACCTGGCATGTAACACTGCTATATTTGTATAGACATATATATATATATCACAACGTGGGAACCTAAAATTTCTTAAAATATTCAAGTGTTGGAAAAGGCCTGCTGAATTTGACAAGACGTGGGAGCAGATGCGTGCTGTATCATGGGGCCACCACGTTCCTTTTATTTTGCCTTTCAAACTGAAAACTTTTTCGACTAGATGCACGAACTTCAGCATTTGGGAAGAAAGAGAGCTTGGATATGTGCAAAAAGCACATACGGGACAAAGCAAGTGGCTTCCCTATGTTGACTAATGCACTGAAAGAAGGGCTAATTTTGTCAGCGAGGCAAGGGAAGCAAGCACAGTAGCAACATTAGGCTTTGCAAGCATTTCAGAGAAAGCACTCATCGCTTACATCCTGTTCTACATATGCATGCGCACACAATTTCGCTCTTTATTTTTCACCTCAAATGGATCGTGCTATCACGGTCGCTTAGACCATTCACCAGTCAGCGACACTGAAATTCAGTCACTGTGTTCTCACAGAGCATACATACCGAACACAAAAAGAAGCTCACTCACAATATCACTGTAACCGGTTTCAGCTTGCCACGTAAGCACATCGTGGACACTATCCATGCACCCAGCAATTCAGTGACGAGTGTTGTGCACAAAATCCAGGCTGCCACTACAAAGAGTTCCATACCGTATCAAAGCACTATCCTAAATCAGCCAACGAAAGCAGGACTACACATCCCAATAAGGAGTGTACAGATACAAGCTAAAGACTAACTTCATGGTTATATCCAAAATACCAGGAGGCAATAAAAGTTTGTAAAACTTTCGCAATGTTTGTAGCTGTAATAGGCTGCCCATTTTTTTTCTTTTTTTTTTTCTTTATTTCTGTGCTTTCCAATAAAGTCGACCTTGCTCTCCGTGCTCGAAGAGCACGAAGCAAGAACAGCGCGTGGTTTGGAAGGGGCGAGAGAAATTAAACAGGCTGCACTATCTTCGCATCTGCCATAACCCGGCTCGTGCTACAAGTATGAGGAGAGCCAAGATAAACATGTGAAACGCACTGTGTCAGCTACATTAGAGAAGATTTAGTTTAAGAGATTTAACAAATGTAAAATACTAGTATAATGATGCTCCAACCAGAGCAATTAAAACAACACAACCAAAACAACACCCCCTCCCTTCCCTCTTTTCGTTTGTCTTTAAAGAGGCCACAATTGGCCAATGGAAACATTCATGGCACAACGGAAGATTTATTAAAATCTTAACCATGGAAACGTGTGAAAGGCAAGTAAAGAGCAGATTATGATGGAAAATGTAATATAAGCGCCAAGCTTTCCAATGTGTACCACTTCGGTAAAGTAGGCCATGAACATTTATTTGAACATGCGCATTACGTAACTTTGAAATTATATATGTGCTTCCCGATTTCAGAGGAAAACAAAAGTTTTTAGTAGACAGTAAAGAGGACATTGGCTTTAACGCTGTGTGGAAGGGTAAGTTCAAAATGAACTTACAATGCTTAAGAAACTTAGTGCTGAAATCCCTAGAGCAACGCTATGGTAACTGGCTAGATAAAGTCCCTACGAGAAAATCCTTAACACGGATGACAGGAGAAACTGCTCCTGTTTTTTTCTACAGTGTTTTACTTACATGTCTAAAGTAATCAAACTTAGCAATGTCATAAAAGCAAAATACAAAGCAGATGTGTATACATGAAAATTATATCTTAGAGAATACAAAAAAAAAAAAGAACGAAACAAAGACAGCACTGCCTCTGCTAACAATCTCACTCATCAGCAGAAAAGTGCAGAGGCACATGCCACTGCCCTTTCCTACAGAGACGACATACCTGTCTCCCATCTCACATGCGGCTTCCACGAGCCAAACAAACCAAACAACAACCAAAACAAGTCGATCCACGAACTGTCGACAGACAACAGGGCCAAACGAGGTCGATCAATCGATGCTGTCAGTGACACAACGGAGATACGGAATCAAAAATAAGGAAATAGTGAGATAAGAAAGAAAAGTGAGGTGTGTGAGGAGGCGGCAACTGCAATGGTGGTGCTTGCTTGACCTCTGCTTGGCTCGGCTTAGATCTGGCTCAGCGGGACCTTGACGGGCAACGGTGGGGCCTCCTGGTCGACAGGAGGCTGGATCTTCACCTGTTCGGACTGGTCGTAGATGAGCAGGTAGTCGAGGTCTCCGCTGACGCCCATTTTCTGTTGACATGGGGTGCAATGTTGTTCCAACCATTGTCATCAAGAAGATAGCAAAAGCTTTTTGTGACGACACAAACCATCACAAATATGACTGAGCATGTTATAACCTCGTTATAACGAACCCAGATATAACGAACTATTGGATATAACAAAGCAATCGAAATTCCCCTTGAAATTCCCATAAATGAAATGGATATTGGCTATAACGAAGTAATGGCTATAACAAAGTAATTATGGCTCCCCTTTCAACATCGTTATAATGAGGTTTTACTGTAGTTGTCACAGTGCATGAAATTTTGGACTGCTGATACGCAAGTGCACAGATGCAACTTCCAGTGTGTATAGCTGCAGTGTGCTAAAGCGATTTGCAGTCTACCCGAGTCCTACCACACAGGAGCGTAATATTGTATGCATTCTATAAGTGAATGAACATATTTGCCCCTAACACACATGCATTGCCCATTTGCGACGGTTGAGCCAGCCTCAACCAGCCATGCACAACAAAGAACAGATCACAGATCTTCCCCTTAGTTGCTCCCTTTAGCCCGACTTAAAAAAGGGCACTAAAGTGAAAAGGTGAAGTTGTTTAGAATGATAACCGATTTCGAGAACCCAATTGTCGTTAATTTCACAGCCTCATGTTCAATGTTAAAGATAAAACGAATGTCAATGTTTCACTTTTGAAATTCACACCAGAACTTCGGCAACTCCCAGACGCCAACATGCTGCGAGGCAGCTACAGCAACTGTTGCACCGCCGCTGCTAGGCACTTTTGTGAAGGCATCGTCTATCCTCATTTCTTTGCCAACCACACTGCACTCGTAAGCAGTGATGAAATGTTGATTTAAAGGGGTCATGAAAAGAGTATGGAACTACCCAGTTGTTATATTTAGTGCTTCAATAGGCATTCGACATGGTGATTTCGAAATATTTCGGCGCAATATTCAGTCTACATTTAATAACGCCCATTTAAAACCATACCTTTCTCCTGCTCCCGAAACTACCGTATTTGCTCGATTCTACCGCGCCCTCGATTGTAACACACACACACACGTTTCCCGCAACCGAAAAAAAGTGAAACACTGATTGTAACACACACCCATTTTTCGTGACACATACGAAAAAGAAGTCTTTAGTAATCACCCCTCTCACATTCCTAAAGACAACTGCCGCATTTGTGTAATGAATGCACTCGCATAATAAACGCACCGTCAACTTTGAATCCCCGCATTCCCTCGAACAGCTGCGCAGTGGCTTTCCCGCTTCACTTGATCCACAGCGTCTCGAAGATGTTCGGCGCACTGGTTCATGACTCCTGCCACCCGATAAAACTGCCGCACGTAGGCGGGCACAGCCACGGCATGTGCAAGCAGCGGTAATGTCATTTACTTGCAGTGCTGCATCGTTCCGTGCTATCGCAGTTCCCTCACGCCCGCCGCCGTGTGCTGCCATGCGTGCTGCGCAGGCTGGCGCAGCTAAGCTTAAGCATGATCTCGGGGCGTGATCTCCGAGGTTGCCGCGATTCAATCTTGGACGTCAAGCGTTCACGGCTGATATCCTGGCTCAGCACAGATATGAGGGGAAATGCGATGATGAGCTGTTCTGCGTGCGGTAATTATAAACATCTATTCTCCCGTTACGGCCATCCGCTAATGTTATCGAAAGTTCGTGTGCCTGGGCGTCTCGTAGATTGCATCGGCAACGGTCGGCCCCAAGAGAGGCAAGCCAACGCAGTGGGTATCATCGGCCTATGCATCCAGTGCGTCGTGACATCGTTACGCGCGGGACCAGACATAGAAACTACAGAAACTATGCGTGCGAAAGACCGCCGCACCGCTAGTTCGTTTCTTCGCCGGTGACCGTTCGACAGCGCCTGAAGCGCATAGGAGGCGGCCATTTTGATGCCGACAGCGATACGATAACAGTACCATTCGTTCGCACTCGATTCTAATGCCAAACGATTTTTGGACTCGTTTTATCAGACAAAAAGTGGCCGTTACATTCGAGCAAATACGGTACCATGCAACACCAAAGGCGGGCATAAGCATTATTCAGTGGGGTCACCTTAAGACATTTAAAAACGTAAACATATTGCTAACATTCCTTTGCTCTAAAATAACAGATTTATATGAAACCTAGAAAGTAAGGAAACAGTTGAACCCCGTGTGGTGGTGCCACCGTATGGCAGCAAGGCTACAGCATGCTTTGTTTTCCGATGGCCTCCAAAAGAGCTCAGATCTTGGAAGCCGTTTCGGAATTCGATCCGGGTTAGTTTGGACTACGTATCTACAAGTGCAGTTGACATCGGACAGAATGACTGCAATGAAAGGTGCCTGTGTGACACAGGCATTACTCACAATCACAGGATCCGGGCATGTGATGTGAACCAATCCGGTTATCTTCAGTTGCACAAAATGACTTCCCTTAGACGTGAGCTTTATGACAAAACTGGCACACTACCATTTGTGCTTAGTTTGGTACAAACAGAACGCAAACTGCTTGCAGTCGGGCATGAAATCAACCAACGTGAACTTGCAACAAATGTGCTATGCCGCCACGGAGGCTGCAATTTTGCGATGGTGACGACACCATGTCTGAACGCTCTCACAGGAGGCTTTTGCAAATGCCGCAAACATGGTTTTGGTTTCACACTCAATTTTAATGTGCGCGCAATCTTTGGGCTCATTTTATCGGACAAAAGGTGCACGTTAGAATCGGGCAAATGCGGTATTCGCTATAGTCTTGTGCGCTGGCACTGGAAAGGCCACCATTTATGGGCAACAGCATTATTGGCTTAGTGCCAAAACAGCATGCTTCGCACCAAGTCAACCAGTTATAACGGAAGCCAGTCACCTGATGGCTATCATCCGAAACCAGAGTTTGGATCAGGTTTATCGTGCTGAAACCTGGCTTTTCGAGACGTCAAATTCAGCTCTCCGAAAGCTGTATCGGGCCACTGAGCTAGAAAGACAGGGACATTAGCACTCACGTGATGAGAGTAAGCAGGCGGCGGCGAGGTGGATGACGTCACGCTGCTGCTAGGAGAGGACACCATGGTGGCACAGCACAGCCACACCATGGTCACCACGACGAGGAACAGGACCATCATGAGCAGCCACTCGGGGATGCCCGACTGGCGCGAGATGCAGTCCAGCCAGCTAGAGGAGGAGCTGGCCACTGCAGACACCGTCGACGACGTCTCGGCAGCTGCCGCCTCCTGCTCAGACTTGGTGGACGATGCTGGCTTGGCCGGCTTGTCTTCGGCAGGGTCCCCTGTGGCAAGGGAGGTTTCGAAGATCGAACATCTGCGGTCTACCTCACAAAGTCAAAGGTACGCATGGTCACAGCAGCTTACAGGTGTATTCACGTTTCATGACGTTTGAACTAACAAACCAGTGATGCAGCAATCTGTCGTCCCACTTTGATAGCCTTCTCGAGTATCCACATGATGCTCCATATCGTACCCCGAGGGCACCACAAATATACTGGTACAGCAGACCCTCGTAGATTCAAACTTTACAGGACCCCAGAATTTTGTTTGGTTCATCAGAAGTTTTACTATCATATTAAAGCGGAGGTATGGCTCAGTGCAATGTACCAGGATAAACAGAGATGGCCAGTTATCACATGCATTGTTGCCACCTCAGTGTTTGCATGTATTTTCCTTTGCTAGTGGGTTTCAATGCTTTGACAAGTGCCAGCAGGCAATCAGCTTCATTTCTGGCTACATCAGCATTAAGGTTCATCCACAATGAACCAAGCAGTGGATATTTCTTGTACAATACAAGTATGTTTGAATCATCAGAGTCTCAATTATTGATGAGAGTCTACTGAATGGCACCTGCTACACAAGCCACTAAAAAATGCGCATTATCTGCAGCATGGCTTCAGATATAGAATGAGCACACATTAAAGGTTGTGGTTTTGTCGTTTTGTAGGGTTTTACGTCCCAAAACCAGTTCTGATTATGAGAGACGCCGTAGTGGAGGGCTCCAGAAATTTCAACCACCTGGGGTTCTTCGCTGACATCGCACAGCACAAGGGCCTCAACATTTCGCCTCCATCGAAATGCAGCCGCCGCGGCTGGGATTCAATCCCGCGACCCTCGGATCTGCAGCCGAGTACCCCAGCCAGTAGACCACCGTGGCGTGGCCTTACATACACACAGGCTGTTAAAATTGCACTTATTGTGATAGTGCTAGTGGAAACAGTAGTGGTGCATGTGCGACAGCAAGCCCATGGATTTGCTAGTATTGGAAGAGCCAGCATTTTCTTGCAACGCGGTCGGGAGAATACTGTGGGAAAGCCACTGTGGAGCATGGCTACCACTCTTGATCGAGTGCACTTCCCGACTTCTCGGTTCCAGGTGGACTGTAGTGGCTGGAAAACTTATCACACAATTATAGCTTGGTGACAAACCAAATGTTGGTGTCAAAAAGTCATGTTTTCCAGTACCACATTAACCAGTAAAAAAAAGAGCACAGCTCTACTGGATAATTTTATATATTCGCGATCGAGAATGTTCAAACCAGGAAATCGTACCTAAAGAGGTTCTACTGTATTTCTATCCAACACAAGCAGCTGTGCTGATGCGCATATCCATCAACTACAAGACTGAGTTGCCTTTTTATAGCCAAAATCTGAAATGCAGCCGCAAGGGAAGAACAGGAATGCACATGCTAAGAGCTTCAAGAATATGTGTCAAGTGGCAGGCGCCCTTGAAATTTTTTCTTTTTTTTTTGTCTCATGCACAGGCTTTCTACTGCAGTCTCCATTTTAGAAAGAAATGTAACTACCCAGCAAAATAAGAGTGATGTCACTGTAGGTTACTTTTGCATATGTCTTGATTGCATGACAATTCAAGGGTGGTTATCTTGACAAATGTGGTACAGACCGAGATGCTTTACAGAATTATCAGTTGTGACTTTGGGGTCCCTATTTTCCCGTTTTGGGCTCATTGGAACTTTTCCCATTCATGAAGCCGCTGGTCACCTCCCTATGTTTACTCTGTCACAGGCCTTGAACACACGAAAACCATGATGCACCTACCTTCATCATGCACGAGAACTTCCATTTCACATGCACTTTCACTGTGAAAGCGAATCATCGGCATCGCTAACAGATACAGTGCACACAGTTAAGATTGAGCATGAAATGATCCTATGCAAACCTGCAATATAATGTCATAACAGTGCTCATCTAGCCTGTGAATTTAGCACATAAATGTTCCAGTAATAAGCTCTCACTTGTCTCATTTAATGCCTGTGTCACTTTGTTCTACAGCCACTGCTAGGAAACGTTCCCAAACAGCACAAGGGATGGTGTGGAGTGCAGCGCAAAATCATGGCTCCGTCATGCACCAGAGAGGACTAACAGCAAATACAGCAGCGAAGTGTGAACCAGGTGCTGTGACGGTAAGCCATTTGCAGATTTGTGCTGGGGAAGTACAATAACTAATGGATAACCCCACCACTGCCGCTGAACTTGTTACTTAATCCAAATATCTCACGAGCATGGGCTTGAAGCAGCTTTCAAGCTTAAAATATAAGTGGATTCCATGCAAAGCTTCATAGATAGACTGACAAAAGACTAGATGGATCTTTTAGGGGTATTAGGTATGTGCTTTCAAATCTGTTTATGAAAAGTAGACGTCAATGTGACTTTATTGTCTGGGCACACAGTAAATCTTATGAATGCTTTAAAGTGAGTCAAGTAGGGTGTGGTCCTTTGCAAAAGGGAGTTTGCGAGCACGTGGCCTCAGTTCTGCGGAGACTTCCTGCAGCGCCAGGCCAGTGGAAGCAAACGAAATGGCTTCCACACACTACTTGGCAGTACAACCGTAGATCAGGGAAAATAATCGTGCTGTCCGCCCTACGCCTTTATTTGCTCTAGGCAACACGAAAAGCCAATTCTTCAAATTTCCAACATAAGCAGCGCAAACAATTGGACGCGGACGCAGAGAGACTGGACAGGACGGGCGCTGTACTCCAAGAATGTTTATTGAAAACAGCAGCGTGACTTGCACCCGACAGGTCTGACGAAGGTCTGAGCTCATGCGCATTTATTTGTGCAGACGAGAGTGCCTAATACCTCCTGCTTAACAATCTAATTTACTGGCATGCAGGGAGACTGAAGTGGTGCTGATGCACATGTCACCGCTGATTGATAAAGAACACTTAAGAAAACTCACGAGCTGATCTATCCCTGCTCCTCATTAGAATTTTGATGCTGTCAAATTTTTCTGTTGAATTTTATTTTTATTGAGACAGTCATTGTCTGGGATAAAGGGGCTGAAGGCAGATACAACTGCCTGGCAAAGGCTCCTTACCCTGCCGAGCGTGGAAAACCACGTAAGCGTAGTGCAACAATGCAAAAATGCCAAATAATGACTCGGAGCTGCAGGAACAGCAATGGTGTGCCACATTCAGGAAGGAGGTCGTATAATCATCTTGCAGTGATGTTTTATGTTCACGGGCACGTGCGTTCGCGCAGCGCTTCGTCTGACCTACGTAAGTTTTGCCACATGAAAGCGGAACTTTGTAGACGACCCCCATGGCACACCGCACGTACGGATTTGTGTCGCTTTTACCACAGCCTGCAAGTACAGGGCCACTACTCGTTACCCTGGAGCACACCATGCCCCGTTTTCCAGGGGCGGAAGACACCGTTGGGACACCATACTTATTGCCAACCCTTTTGAGGTTATGGGTCTCCGTGTGAATGTATGCGATCACCACTGGTTTGGCATTGCTACAACCTCGTGACCACGGTGTCTTTTTTTCTGCCCTTAAATTTCTGTAGCTGTGCCTCTGTCACGGCACTCAAAAGGCGTTTAGGGAATCCTGCTTTGCGCATTCTGCCTACTTCACCCTCAAAGCTCGCATGCATCATGTGAGGGCATGACGTGAGGAGCACATATTTAGGGAGAGGGTGGCAATGTCCCTCTTCCCCATTTTTGACTGCACCAAATAAGAGGGCAAAAAATCTTTTTTCGACATAGACCAGTAACACCAGCAAACACTTGCTTCTCCAAACTAGATGTTCATGTCTAAACATTGAGGTTTCTTTGGGTTCTGGCTATTCGTACGGGAAGGAGAGCCTTTTGCCATACTGAACAAACTGCTGGACAATCCCCATTGCAATTTCCTCATAGCAACCTGTATTACGTTTCTTTTAAAGAACTAACATATTGTCAGTGTACCTAAAAATCTTTAAGGCTGTACCCTCGTCTGTTATTGGGCATCAGCACCTCTTCGTCTCCCTGTGTGCCAGTGAAATTAGATAGTTAAGCAGGAGACATTAGGCACTCTCTCGTGTGCACGAATTAGTGCGCATGAGCTCTGATTTTGTTCTGTCCTGTTAGGTGCAACGCATGCTGTTTTCAATAAAGATAGTTGGAGTACAGTGCCTGTCCTATCCAGTCTGTCTGTTTGTGTCCAATTGTTTGCACTGCTTACATTGGAAATTTGAAGAATGCGAGACTGGGGGGGGGACTAATGCCGCAATGTGTTGTGCTAAACCAAAAGCCTACATACACAAAAGCCAACATACTTCCTCTGTGTGCCACTTTCTGGTGTCGTAAGCAGCCATGGCAAAGTACAGGACACATGCCTATGTGTTCCACATTATGGCAGCACCATGTGGCTGCTGAGGCCTCCCAGCCTCATTGGTGCTGGGGTGTATATACAGTCGGTCCCGGGTATATCGAACCCGGATACAGTCGACGTCCGATTTCCCGGACCCTCAAGGGACCGCGAAAACGTCCGGAAAATCGGGCAGTCCGGAAAAACGAATGCACGTGAAAACGCACCTTTTTGGTAGGTATTTTTCGCTGACGGAGAGGGTCACGGCCGGAGTACAAGATTCCCATTGCAATTCAGCCAATGCATCGTTTAGGTGGCTCTGAAAAGAGCCGTTTATATAAAAAAAAACAAAAAAATACGACGTGGCCGGCGCTACCTCATAGGTCAGCACTTGGGCGCAAAGAAGTCGCTTATTTTCTTTTGCACGGCGTTCCGCTTGCCCGCGATCATGTCTGCCTCAATTTCATTCAACGTCATGTTGCCGCTGTACACCGATGACAGTGTCATCAGTGCTCGCGTCAACTCCGAGCTCGTTGGCTGTGTAGGAGCTGGCTCTTCGTTCTCGGTGTCAGAGTCGTCGGAATCCTCCGTAACTTGACGAATGATTTCATCATCCGTCAACTCCGCACATAGCTCGAGGTCTTTGTCAGCGTCGGCGAAGCCCTCAAAGGTTATCCCGTCTGGAATCGACACGCCGGCAGCGCGCAGATCGTCGAAGGCAACGTCCGCGGATGGCAGTTCGTCATACATGCTGTCCACTTGGGGCGAGACGGCCGCCTCGGCGTCGAGTGTGAAGCCCGCGTGGCGAAAACAGTTCCGCAGAGTCTCTTGCGTAACCGCCTTCCACGATTCCGCTAGCATGCCGACGGCAGACCTGAGGTCAACAGCGTAGCTTTTCCCGCTGTCGGAGCAGAGCACCATGCGGCTGAGCACGCGTGATTTGTAATGATGCTTCAAGTTACGAATCACGCCTTGGTCCATCGGCTGCAGGATTGCTGTGGTGTTCGGCGGCAGAAATTCAATCTGTACAGCCTTTAGACCCTTGATGTGGCCATGCGCAGCGCAGTTGTCCACAAACAGCAGAACTCTTCGATTTTGCTGCTCGAACCTTCTGTCCAGCTTGCGCACGTACGCTTCGAATAGCTGCTGCGTTACCCACGCCTTCTTGTTAGCTTCATAGAGAACAGGCAGAGTTACTGCCCCCTTGAAACATCTTGGATGCTTCGACTTGCCTATTACAAGTAACGGAAGCTTCTCGCTGCCCGACATGTTGCTGCCAACGAGGACAGTGAGCCGCTCCTTGCTGTGCTTGCCGCCGTGGCAGGGGTCACCAGCAAATGCAAGCGTTTTCTCTGGCAGCAGCTTGTAAAACAGTCCAGTTTCGTCGCAGTTGAAAATATCATTAGGTGGAAACTGCTGAAGCAAGGACTTCAGCTTTCCATCCCGATAATCGGCGACAACGGAATCGTCGACGGCGCCGCTTTCTCCGCACATCTTCTTGAACTTCAAGTCATTGCGGCTCTTGAAATTGCGAAGCCATCCATCGCTGAACTTGAAGTCCTTCACGTTCATCTGAAGCGCGAAAACCTCCGCCTTCTGCTTCAGGATGTCGCCTGACACCGGGATTTTCTTAGCGATCATGGCACTGAGCCACACGAGGAGCGCTTCCTCGAGCTGCGGGTAAACACCGTGACTCGCATTCTTCTTTCCAGCCCCGGTTGATTTGGCAGCCACTTCCAAGATCTTCGCCTTGTTTTTGATGAAGTCCGATACAGTTTGCTTCGAAATTCCGAACTCCCTCCCCACCTCTGTCTGCGACCGACCGCTTTGGACTTCTTTAATGATGGCGGCTTTCTTCTCCATCGTGAGCCTACGAGGGGGCTTTGTGCGCTTCGAAGGCGCGGACGAAGACGAAGGAGCAGTCGGTGCCATCGCTGTAAACGGCGAATCCGCTCGACGAAAAGCGCAGCACGAAACAGCTAGGAACTCGGTGGATGCTGAAGGTCGGGAAAGGTGATCACTGAAGATAGCGCGCAGCAGCAAACGATCAACCGCAGACACGACCGCAGCACTGGCAGAGCTGACAAAACAACACGTGAACGAACACAGTAAGGTTTGGCTTGGCTAAGCTACGGCTGGCAACGGATTGCCACGTGCGGTTTCGAGGTTACGGCAGCCGCGGCGCGGTGCGGCGGTGCTGCTGGCCACACCTGCGATGCGAATATGGTGAGTTCGAGGATATGAAAACAACCAAAATGGCGGCGTCGGCGGTGACTTTGGGTCGGCGGTTAACAGTAAAAAGTCCGGGAAATCGGATGGCGAAGGCTATAAGCGTCCGGAATTTCGGACTTTTTAATACATTGACTCTATGGGGAACTTGACGGTGCCACAGATGAGTCCGGGAAATCGGGCATGTCCGGAATTTCGGGCGTCCGGGAAATCGGACGTCGACTGTACAGTGGAACTGTGACTATTAACAACCCTCGTGCTCAAATTTGAACAGCGCAAGAGCGAAGGATCTGCAGACAACCTATGTAGTCAGATGTACAGTGCTCACAGAATGAGCTGCGACAATTTTTAGCTAAGTTATATGCATATTTTGCTTCCACTGGTCTTCCAGTTTGTGGTACATCCGCATAATATTGGCTCATACACTTGCATCAGGGTCCACATCATCTTTACTGCCTGGGCTTGTAGGAACATGATGTGGCTATCACACAAAATTGCACAGATGGGTCATTACAGTCCAACATGTCACATTTCAATTAAAGAGCACTGTACATTCTCATATGAGGCTGATATGCAGAAGCCCAGATTATCCTAATCTCTTGTTTTCCTTATCCTCCTGTGCCTTAAAGACATGTTAAGGGTGCTAAAATTTTAAGCACAAGACAGCTGTAAGGCCTACGTGTAGACGTCAGGCTACTAATCTGTTATAAAGCATGTTAACGGCACGATAACGATAAGGAAAACAAGCAATAAAAGCAAAGTACGCTTTTGAGTACAGGGCTGAGCCACAGGGGCTGTGCAAAGCTGAGCCCAATGCTGGTTACAGCAGTCAAAGCAGTTTACAGCTGCTGTGAAAATTTCAGCTCGCACACGTCGACTACACGCTGCTCACCGGCATGGGGGTCGAGGATGCGGATAGGAGTGAGCTCGCCACGCACTACCACCAGGTGGCCGGTGTCCTTCTGCACGTAGACAGCGTAGAACGTACGCCGGATAATGCGGCACACATGGTCCACCACTGTCTCGTACATCTTCTGCACCAGCATGAGCAGCTTGAGCGGGTGCAGGTGCGACGATTTCTTGTGCTCTGACTGCAGGTGCACCAGGGAATTTTGAAAAGAAAGACAAGACAAATGTTGTCAGCGTGAGCAACTTAACGAGCAGAGGCACCATAACTTTAATGACATCCATGCTTTCGATACCGATAATGCTGTGGCTCAGTGCCAATCCTACATCAAATTTCCATAACTGGATCCAGCAGAAACAGCATACAGAAATGAGAGACGAGAAAGGTCGTACAACAATGCTAACAAACAAGTGTTTCTGAGATAGCGCTCGTCTTGTGTGTTTCATGTTCCTTGGTCTCCGTCTTCTGTGCTGCTACAATGCAAACAAATGTTTGCTTTTTCAAGCAGCTCATATAGTACACCGCATGAAATAAAAGCCAAAAAGGTCGAAAGGGCAGAGTTATGTCGACACACTGAACTTCCAAGCATGCTACCTTTCCATCTGTTTGGTGCTAGCACTTTGCGACATTACACTTATCAAGGAGCGCATCAAAATTTGCCCGAAGCTAACCGCAAGCTAAGGTTTCGGTGAAAATGTTATGCATGTTATGACATCCCAATAGATAGCATGCCAGTATGAGCCACATTCAGAAAGAAAGAAATGACAGCTGGCTCATAACTTGACTTGAAGACGTGAGTATTGGCAACATGTGATTGAATTAACTCGATTTCTGTGCAAGTCAAGAAAAACGTCTCCGAACCTTAGGAGCTAGCACCATTAAAGACACTTTAGGAACATTAAGAATGCCTAAAGCTTCTGCATTCCTTTTTTTTTTCCTCGCAAGTGATGTATCACATATGCTGCTTCAATGAACAATTCTTCAGTGGTTATTCAGAACTGTTTTATTTCCCTTTGGAAGCCCTGTCACTGCATGCTATTTCTACTCAAGTCCAATCAGCCCAAATGCATGCACCTGTAAAAATGAGCACCTCCTTACCAACTTTACTAAGAATGGTAAGTGCTGGAAAATGCTCTTGTAAGGCACAATGAATGCATGAATTAATCCGATGTTTCCAATACTGTCTTTTGAACAAATAAATGCTGTCAATGCCCTGCTCACCCTATCATAACAACAGTACCCTGTTTTACTGCTGCGTAATAAATTTAAAGTGTCTATCCCAATTCCATGACTGGAAGCAAACACACATAAAGAGGCCACTCCACGGAAGTGTTCCCTTTTCTCATGCCACATCTTTAAAGAGCAGATTGACATAGTTGGTACTAATTGACAGCTAACAGTGAATTCCTGAACTACATTACACATTTTGGTAACTCGGGTACTAGCCGGCCCCCCAGCGTCAGCCTTCCAAACCAAGCAGACAGTCATATCACCGTCTAAAGGTAAATAAATAAGTGCAGAGATTGCAGCAATTAATGGTTGCAAAAACTAAAGAATGCAGCCATTAACAACATTAGTTATACTAGTTATACAGCTAATATTGTTAATGGCTGCAGTCTTTAGCTTTTCCAAACACAACGTGACGTCAGTAGCACCGAAAATTTCAGTGGATATCGCTACAATGCCTTGCATGCACAGCACTCTTGCAGCCATCTGCATTGCTACTGAGAGACCGTTTAGCTCTAGAAATCGGAATGGTGCCCATGGTCAACCAACAATACCACTAAAATAGCCACCACAGCTACAAACACCTTGTGTAGCTCTTATTGTGGCTGACCATGACTTTACTGGCAGCGTGCATGACGACATCACAGATGAGCCACTTCAGAAACTCTGCACAGTTAGACGTACCAAGCAGCAGTTGATTCCACCTGCGATTCTCTGCAGAAATGCAGTCAGGTCCTCTGGAGTGAAAGGCCTTTTGTTGCAAAGTACGTTGCAGAACTCACCATTTTGCTAACGTGCCTGAACTGCTCGTCACATCCTTCGGTGCACGCATAGTAGCTAGGCTGGCTCGGATAGGCCTCCGTGCAGGCTGTGGAATGGAATAAAGAGAAACGTTGCGCTTATTACTACCCCTCAAAGGACGCTCCCAGCCCGTACGGGCTAGTAGTTCTCAACACTGTTCATTATAGGATGTTAAGACATTGATGAACACAGGTAACTCTCGATATACTATATACTGTTGCCCGATGAACCTTGAGACAACTTTAGCAGCTTCTCTGTGCATTTGAAAATGTGCGCATCAAATAGGCACAATGCCCAATTAACATTTCATCTCGGCAGTTCATAGCAACAAAATTCATAGCAATGATCATCTTGACCTCGCATGCCAATACTGAAGTAAAGAACAATTCATCACCGTTGGCATAAATTATGCCCACTCCAGAAACCTGTTCATCCAACGAGTTCCAATATATTTTAACTGCCCTGCAAATTTCCTTTTTGAAACTGATTTCTTTTTCATTCAGAAGACCAGGGCCTCCACGAGTGCTGCTAGCACACATTGGAGGATGTCACCATCCCTATTCATTTCTACTTTAACAATGGCCGGGCAATTAATGTATTGAAACAACACTCTGTCACTGTCAACCGTAGTCAGATGCAGTATGAACTTAAAGTGTGCTGTCTGCAGCCATGTGAAGCACTGGAAAAGCTTGAGACCTTTTGCACATCTTAACGAGGGCTGGTTAGTTAAGGCCCTGTGGAGCTTTGAACGCCAGCAACTAAACTCAGCCAGAACTGCTTCCAGGTACCATAGCAGCTTCTGCATAACAGTTTCAAGGTCTCCCAACTGTCTGACATTGCAAAACTAAACACGGTGTTTAAAGACAAGCAAACATCTTTATTCAACATGAAATTAAAAAGTGGCCGCTGAGTTCCTTTTGCATAGACCACTGCCAACCTTGACAAACAGAATGATTCTCACTATGAAGATATGAATCGAATCAAATTTACTTGACTCTTAGCTCACATAAGCTCCATTGTCAGGCACGTGTTACGCAATAAGCTTAGCCAAAAAGAAAATTTTTTAAGCGCATTGTGTGGGTTACGGGATTTTCTGATCGAATGCTTTTCGAGAAGCCCCCCCAATACAAAAATTCCGCTAACTATTTCAAAACTGCCTCCAAAACAACACTGAAACGATAACCCTGACATTGATCTGTGCAGAGGACGCAGCAATGGCTCAACTTTCGCTTGTACAGGCCGTGTAATGGTAACAAGCAGTGATGGATGACACACATATTGACGAAATGAACTGAATTGCCCTTGGAAGCAGCAGGAAGGAAACAAGAAGCCAAAGTTTGCCGAGAGAGGGAGCAGCTTATCTGGGACTTCATAAACAAGGAGGTGCAGCTTTGTCACTGTAGATTTCTTTGCAACAGTGTTAACGACTGTGCAGTTGCGTCTGTCGGCCAGTGACCACGTGCACATACACAGACTGAGTGTACAAGTTTGCGAGCACGGCCGTTAGCCAGCTTGCTAGGTTTACACATCTGCTCAGAAGCTTGTTTTACGAGCTGCAGTTTACTGCTGTAGATAAGCAACAGACATCTCCCTCATCGAGTAAAACACTAATACACACACCCTTGCCATAAATATGCTGGGAGACAGCGACTCCAACAGCCCTGACAAGTTAAAAGGACACTAAAGGCAAATAATAAGTCGACGTGCACAGATAAAATGCCATTCAAGAAGCACCGTAGTGGTTGTTTTGTGCTAACAAAATAGCTTCAACAAGAATCGTATCATATAAGAGGTCAGCACACCATGAGATCTATTCAAACTTCCCACCTGAGCAAACCTATTGACATAGATTTGCCGGTTTCTCTCTCTACTGACTGAGAGTCCAGCAGGCTGTGCAAAAGGCAGGAGCAGTCAGGAGAGAAGGAGGGCCTAACAATAGTTAGGGTGCCTTAATGGTCCTCCTCGTCGGGTACGGTGCTCCTCTACCTATAGTGAGCAAACCCCGCTGTCAGCAGTCTCGGAGAAACCGGTTTCTGCTTCCCTGGTGGATACTGCCTCCTCGTCTATGCAACTGCACCAAGTTAGCAGAATGTCTTGCAGGTGGCACAAGCTACACTGTGTAGTTACCTAAACTTTTCGGTGATCAGGGCAGTGGTGTAGATAATATCGACGTTTCAGATCTTCTCACTCCACCATCATTCTAACTAAAAAGGTTGTTTGCCTTTAGCGTCCCTTTAAGAGCAAGAAACATGAAGAATGTCTGCAAAATATATCTGCCCTATTTAAATGCCTGTCTCTAAGTATGTAACTTTGTTAGGGTAGTCATCGTAGCTATTACTAAAGCTAGTAACTCGTACAATTACTTCATTTTGTTTGCATACTTTATGCAAGTGTGTGACTTTGTGCCTTTTCTATTTTTATCCCAACTAGAATGTAATACAAAGATGACAAAAGAACAAATACACTAAATTTCATTAGCTGAACACTAAACACCTTATATTAAATTTATAATGGCTCATCATCATTACAATATAGTGCCTCATAGTGCCTCTATTTACCTGGCTGGAAATCATTGATAATAATAAAAAAAAAAGAGCTAAGGCAGCCCTTTCGCTTCATTAAACTTGACACCAAAACCTTAATGCCATTACTAACAACAGCTTTCAAAGTATCACTTGAATCCGACATATACATTTTTCAAAAAATGAAAAAGGAACAGCACAACAAGGTGTGCACTAGAAATGAGTGCCAGGTCAAAACGTCAATGAGTCTAAAAAGCACCATTCTGCGTTCATTAGGGTGTTGGAATCTCTCATGAGCTCACAGTTTCAAGCTACCTTTCTATTTATATCTTACTACAAAAACCTGCGAAGGAAACAATGAAAAATGTAGCTGTTTAGCAATTCTAGAAGCATGAATGTAAGGATCCAGGTTAAAAATGCAGGCACTGCATTGTCCTTTTCTGGCCATTAAAAAAAAAAAAGAACACGGGAGAAAGTGGCAATCGAGAATTGTTTGGTTTTGCAGTTGCGGTTTTACATGCCAAAACCATGATATGATTACTATGATTACAAGGCACGTCACAGTGGAGAGCTCAGGAGA
This sequence comes from Hyalomma asiaticum, assembly GCA_013339685.2. Lineage (NCBI taxonomy): Eukaryota > Metazoa > Arthropoda > Arachnida > Ixodida > Ixodidae > Hyalomma > Hyalomma asiaticum. The sequence continues at coordinate 33,492,650 of CM023491.1, forward strand.
TTCTGAGTACCTGAAATTTTCTAATGTGCACTGAAAATGTGCAGTGCGCATGCCTCTACAATATTTGCCTCCACAAAAAACGCAATCCCTGCAGCTGGGATTGAATCTGCGCTTAGGCTGTCAGCAGCTGGCACCAGCAAGTATGAAATCGTGATTACAATGTGTTTGACCTAAACAGAGAAGCAGTTAAACCACAGAAAGTGTTTTAGAAAGCTGCTGCATTGTGTCCACAACATTTTTATAATGCAAGGAACTTGTTAATTTACTCACAAACAAAAAAAAAAGCACGCTTTAGCAGGCACCTTCAGTATTAATGATACACATCATGGCCAGCCTGACACAGGAACCTAAGTGACGCTGCTACCTTGAGTTTTCTGAAGACTTGCTCCATATGCCATGAATAGAAATAATGAACCAAAATTTCTTATCAAGTATAACAGCACAAACGTGTAACACGAAAACCAGGAAGGCACAGGACCTGCGCCCCGGTCTGTCCCGTGTCTACCAGGTCTTTCGAGTTATAATGGTATACTCACAAAGTTATGCGTGACCTACTAGATCGCCAACAACCGTTACCGAAGAACGACCACTCTGTTTATATTCCAAGCACTCGAGCAGTTGCAAAGCCCTACAACAAAGATTTTACGTTTAATGCAGTTGAACTGCACAGCGCTCTTTCCAACAGCAGCAAAATGTTGCAGCTGCCACGGAACAAAAAGAATAAGAAGAGTACCCAGGGCACTGTGACAAAGGTCAGTAACGCGCTTGTGTTCCATCGACCTTGTTATTTCCTGTCACCGCTCTGGGAGCTAAGCTCGGACTGACAGGCCGCTGCTCTTTGCGTGGCCGGCCTGTGCGAAAGCTGCTCGTCCACAATAATGTCACTGTCTTTTGCAGCACACTGAACGGTGTGCAGCCTCTGCTATCGAAACATTCAGAGATACATGCAGAGAAACATAAGCATGAACACATTTTCAAGAGCAGTGTGCAGACAAAGCTCAAGATGAGGAACAGTTTGCAATCAGACGCCCTTCTTTTGCCTTCCTTTCCATTGATATATTGCCTTTTTTTTTTTCCCCAGCAATAAAGCCGCCTGCAATGTGCTTCGCTAAAGTCTGGAATGGCACAAAGGCAAGGCGCATGCAAGAAAGGGCAGCAGTCCTGAATCAAGCTTCGCCAGCTCAGTCTTTGTTTTCTGTTTGCATCTAAGGCTCTCTTCTGTCAGCCTTTCAGGCTGTCAGCACCAAAGTGCGTGATGGAATGGGAGTCAGTCTCGACAGATGGCGAGAAAGAAGCCTGCCATTGCACGACGAGAAATTGGCAAGTCAAGCCAAGCCAGACGATGTTGCCATGCACTTTAGCGATATCGAAATGCTGCACTGCGTCAGTTTACGCTTGTAACACGTTTTCACCAGCGGAAGAAAGGCCAATATTTCATTTTTGAATTGTTGCTCCGAAGCCTTGGCTGCATGTGTGATACCGTGGGTTTAACACCCTTTCGTTCAATCTTTTCCTTCCTTAAAGGGACACTAAACGACAAATATTGTCAAAGTGCACTGCTGAAAATACCTGGTAACTCAAGAAACACAGAAAAGGCCCCCTATTGTAGTGCTTGTTTTGTGCTAAGAAAACAGCTACTTGAATGAAAACTGTATTTGAGTGGCGAGCGTGGCATTAGATCTATTCAAACTGCCCGCTTAACCAGTCCCATTGATGCAGATTTGCCGTTTTCACTCTTTCCTAGCCAGCAGCCCAGCCAGCTGTGTGCGAAAGGCGTTATGAGGTAAGAGAGGAGGAGGGTTTCAGAGTGCCTCAATGGTCCTCGTCGCGGGGCACGGAGGACCACTGAGGCACTCTGCAGTCATGGAGAAACTGGTTTCTATGATGTCGTAGTTGGCCCCAACACATACCACCAGCTCGACTACGTCATCATGCCATGTTTGCAGGATATCCGGCAGGTGACGCAAGCATTTTTATGCATTTATCTAAATTCCTCGGTGAAGAAAGCAGTGGTATAGACAGTACTGAAACTTCAGATGTTCTCAAGCCCTCACCCACCATTCTAACAAGAAATGTTTGCCTTTAGGTGTCACTTTAACCTGTTCTGGTAATGCAAAAGTTCTAACTTTGATTTGAGTGCAACTACCTACTTTAATTCCCATTTCAGACGACTGGTGCTGCAGCACATGTGAATGCAACTGTGTGTGCAACTGTGTGATTTTGTGTCATACTAGTGCAGCATAAAAAAAAAAAGCACTATGTGAGGCATTGTGCATGGGAAATAACCGAATGGAAATTTTTTTTTTCTAGCATTAAATCAACAGTTTTTTCCACTGGAAGCCAACCCCTCAATTATAAGCTTAATAACTTCTGTAATTAACATCTAATCGGTCAGGTAATTCCCAAGCTATCCTGGTGGTGGAACACAACTGAATACCAAAAAGCGTAGCAGTCGCCGTCCCGACGAAGACAAGTCCACTTGTCAAAACATTGGATCCTGTTCCACAATTCCCTGTTCCACATTGTTTTTAGCGACCTGTTCATCAAACACTGTAGCTGTCACGTTAGATGTTAGCAGAGATACCCCCTATGACGCTTGTTGTCACTGCTGTTTAAAAGGATCAAGAAAAAATGCATGTTACTAAATGAGTCTGAGGGAAGCTAAAAATTAAAACTGCTATCACTTGGCATTCACTCCATTTACCCACACACTCTCACAACACCTCCAAGTATTTAAATGAAATTTATGCACCAACAGCTAATTCAATGAACTTATAAGCTGTAACACCTGCTCAAGTGCCAATTTTAATCAATTTTCATAAATTCTGTGCAGCTAATATCAATGTCACAGACCTTAAAGAAGCCTCTCCGATTGCCGCACAGTGCCTTGGTACCAAGTAGAAAAAGACATACGTAGAGAATACCTAACTTCACCGCCGCCTAAAGACATCAAGAAATTGAAACATATGCATTTGAATTGCAAATGGAATAAATGTTTCTTCCCAGCGCGCACCATAGAAACACAATTTCATGGTTTGTCCACATAACTGCCACCTGCGCATTAGATTGAAAGGAAATTCTAGACATCAAGCTGCTCAATTTGGACATATGCCATGCAGCACTGCCTTGCAAAACCCTGCACACCGCAGGCCTCACACCTAAATCCTAACAGAGCCCAACACAGCCTTGCTACGCTGGCAGGCGGTTCTTTGTCAGCAATCACACTTAGGCAATCAATTATTTAACCCTGTATGGGACGCATACAGAGCCCAACAATAGCAGTAGCATGTTGCTAACGTAAAGCACCTGGCGCATGACAACACCAACGTAACATCTCTGCAATCTGCATGTGCAGTAAGAAAAAAACTTTAAAACAAACTAAGCTGAGCTCGAGGAAGACACTAAACAACAAAGTGGATTCTCTCACATCAGTACATAACTGTTCCATAGCACCAAAAGCACCACCCTTGTCATGAATGACTCTCGGTAAGCGAGAAAAATGCTTTTAAAAAAAAGTGGCTATGTTGCCTCAAGGTTACTGCACCTCTTTGCATGTCGTCACAGTTGACAGCACCTGCTACTATCTGCATAGTCCCTCATAAGTAAAAATGAACAATGTGTTGTAATCAAGCCAGCGGCATAACATGGGAAGTCTGAAGAGACGCTCACTGAGGCAATGTGGTAAAAAAAAAAATTGAAGAACAGAGTGACATTCGTGATGACGCCAGGTTTCGGGTGCTGAAGTTTTAGCATGAAATTCAGCGATGAAACGGTGAACCTATGACGGTGAAATTAATGGCAACAGTTAAAGGATTTCGATTTCGTGTTTCCAAGTCCATAGAGTTTGCAGCTAAGCTCAAGTAACTACTTTAGAGACTTTTTAGACAGCTGCTCGCACCACAGACAATAGCTTTCTAGCATTACCGTTACCTTGGCAAAAAAGACAGTGGATGAGCTAAAAGAAACAACATACCACTTTAACAGACTATGTGACAAAAGGGCAACTGTCAGCTCTGTTAAAAAGTAATTATAATAAAGAAACTAGCCCATCCACTTCGTGCGTCACTCACTGCAACGGTGTGCACTTCCGGCTGACAAAGGATTTCCTGAGCGCGTTCACAATGGTTAGACTATTTTAGTGATTTTATTATCAATATTTTCAGTAGGACAAGCAGTGCGCCCACTGCACAAAAAAGAAGCTTGCAAGAGAATGGTAGCAAACGCTCAGCACTGTGCTCTCGGCAGATGGAGAAAGCGACGTTTATCTTTAAACGAACCCCTGGGCTTTTGTTCCATACAAGTGACAGTGTGCGCTGTGACGCAGTTTAGAAGAAGAAAGGCTATAGCGGCCACGGGCTAAGCTGCAACAATGCATAGCGACTGCTCGTTCTGCTGCGCTTCAACGAAGCACAGCTGCGTCTTGAAGGAAGGAACGGCCTTGCGCGGCAAAGGGCCCCCTATCATCCCCTGCAATCAACTTGGTTATCACACTCCACCCTTTCTTATCGAGCGCGCACCACTGAGGTGCGTCCGAGAAAGATTAGCCCTGCGCCGCGTCTACATGCGTCCGCGGAAATACCACATTTCCCTCATGGGTCTCGACTTTCTCGTCTCAGAAGCCACAGCGTCGGTTGATTGTGCGGCGGGTGACAGGCATGAAACAAGAGGAGACCGAGGAAAGGAGGGATAAGGCGGCTGGAAAAGCGAAACCGCCCGAGTGAAGGAGAGAGTGAGCGTCTTGTGTTGTGCGCGCAGACAATCGCGCATCGCGCGGCGACGACAAACAACCGTGAATCACACACACACACTGCAGCAACCTCCCCCAGAAGACGTGCACCTACGGCACGGCCAATGCATCGTACCGTTGAAGCATGCGGCGTGCGTAGCGTTCATGTCGTGGGTCACCGCGTGGAAGCCGGCCTCGACGAAGTTCCGACATCCTTTCTTGCAAGCGTCGAGGTGCTCGGGCTGCGAAGAGAAGCGAGCACGCAGAAAATAAAACACACACCCACGAACAAGCTCACAACTGGCGCTTCGCGCGCTGCACAGATGTTTCAAGCCCCGCGACAAGCGGACCTCCACCCCGCGCGCGGCACGGGCTGTCGGGGCATCTGTTTTTTTCGATCGCTCCATTACTTTCTCTCCATTTTATTTCGCTGCATTCGCATTCCCTGGAGCTATTTCGAGTTTCCTTTGCACACTCTAGGCAGCAACACGGCTTAAAAATGAATGCGTGGCAGGATGATCGAAGCCGAACGCGACAGGAAAAGGGTGCGATGCAGTTGGTTCCGGCCGTGCTCGAATATGACAAGGTCCCCGGAATTAACTAAAGAAAAAAAAAAGAAATGCGCCTCGAGGCGCCATATATCCCGAACTAGAAGCACACATCTTGCTGCAGCATACACAACAGGGGCGCACGCAAAATCCCCAAAACTTCACCGACAGGCCCCACCTAGCTACGCTGGTCGCAGCGGTGCTTTCGAGACCAGCTGACAGCGAACGGCTGGTGCTGCAACGACCATTGTAAACACGGCCCTCGCACCCGACCGAGATATTGCGGCCCGATAACGCGCGCTAGCGAAACAGAAACAAGTTGAGACCGCAGCACACTAAAGAACACTCACCTTCGGGTACGTGTGCGCCGGGTAGGTCAGCTCGCAGTGCGACTCGCAGCTTTCGGATTCCTCCACCGAGTTGCTGCCAGCTTTGCGGATCGGTTCACAGCTGCACGTCGCTATGGCCAGCGCCAGAAACGCAACTAGGCCTCCTACTGCTGCGTGCATTGTCGCGTACTCGTAGTAGCTGCTGCTGCGCTCACTGCAGTGCTGTTCGTGATGAAACGCCGACGCGGCACACTACTGAACGGCCGCTTCGCACCGAACGCTCAGAGCAGCGCAAGAACAAAAGGAGCGTGCGGTTGCGCTCGCTTCCGATTACCAGGTAGCACACAGCGACAACTCGCACGGAGTTCCTTCGTCTCTCCCTTGTGGTCTCCCCTCTCTGTATGCTGTGCTGTAGTTTGGTTTGTGGCTGTGTGTGAAAGCAGCGGAGCCGCCACCTGTGTACGAGATCGTCGTTCGTCCATTGGACGTGCCGCCGAAGGCGCTGCGTGCCGAGGTTTATTTTTAGCGAATCGATGAACAAAACAAACGTAAAAAGGACGAACCGCCGGGAGCTTGAGGAAGTGCGCGGCAACTTCGAACCTCAATAGTTCGCGGCTACACAATTCCTGACACAAACTGACAAAATTACGGTGCGTCCACAGCTTATAGTGAGCATGCAGTTCAAAGCATATTCTGCGTGGTCTCAAATGCGTGTTCACGCAATCTTTTCTTGCAGTCCTGTGGACCTGCTCACCTTTGAGACGTGTTCGAGGCGAAAGGTAGGCGACGGAGAGCTTTGGAGTGCTTTTCAAGCTCTTGGTTCTTGCCATTTTTCCTACAACACACATATCTGAACCTCGTTATAACGAACATCGATATAGCGAATCATCGGTTATAACGAACTAAATACGAGCTTTAGTTGGCACTTTGGTTAGTCCTTTTCAGTGACGTTAATTCCTTTCACGACGAAACTGAAAAGTGAGCTGCCACGATATCGGCTCCAGCAACGGAATATATTTTGGTTTGCGCGAGGCTGAAAACTCGAGAGGTAGCACGAAAAGCAAAATAAATATTGAAAGACAATAGATCATAGCTACATCTTTCTGAAAAAGTTGTGAAATTTCGGTCATCCCAAGAAAAAAAAGAATGTGTGTTTGGATTGTGCCAAAAGGAGACAGGCATATGGATTTAATTCTAACTTCATGGGGACAAGCAAGATTTTGCCTCCATGAAGACAAGGTGACCTTGTATCCATGGTGTCAAGATCACCCAGCTACAAGGATAGGTGTAGGGATTGCCTTGTTTACAGCGGGTTTGAAGCTTGGGATTATGCATTTTTGTATCTATAGGCCTTCTAGCACAAGCCAGATTGACAATTTGTTATAGCTGATTTTTACAATTCATATAGGATATAACGAACTAATTCGTAATCCCAATGCTACTTCATTATAATGAGGCTCGACTGTGCTACAACAAGGTGCTGAAGTACAGAGCTATATATATATATATAGTACTGCAAAACGGAAAATTAGCATCCACTCGCTTGCAGCACTAGGCTACAAGGAAATCCATACGTGTGCTACAAATGGGTGGATGAATTTTCCCTTTAATAAACGTTACACCACCTTGTGAGTTTCCGCAGAACTCATTTGCCATATATAGTATTGCAATAATATGTCAGGAGAGCTGGTTAATGACAGCAACCAGCGTGCCGTCTATAAAATCGGCCAGGTCGGTCAGCAACTAGGACGGTAGCAACCCTACCTGGAGGACGTTTCTAGTGTGCACCAGAAGGATGAAGCTGAAGCTGAAAAGGTGCACACATGTACTGGAAAGTGTGGATATGCTACAAAATGGCATACACGAGTTCATGTGAATATTTCCTGCAGCAAATATTCAGTAAGTTTAGTGCAATTCCTTTGCTTGACCAAAGTCTTTCAAAGCTTCACTACAGTAGAACCTCGTTATACCTTAGCGAGATAACTAATAGTATAATGAAGCAATCATAATTCCCCTTGAAATTCCAAAATATGACATGGATATTGGCTATAACAAACTATTGGTTATAGCAAACTAATTACAACTTCCCCTTCAACTTCATTATAACGAGGTTTTACTGTATATCCCAACTTGGTATACTTTTATTATTTCAGATACCATTTAAGTTTTTCAATGAACATACTCCTCTCTATGTGACACACTTCATCCATTCCAGTAGATTGTTGTGGAGTTGCTCTGGGACCGAGATGAAGCATGAGCTCCTGGCTTTTCTTGGTGATGCGCCAAGCCAAAACTTGTTATAACCAATTCAATGTGATGTGGAAACAGCTTCATTATATCAACATAAACATACATTACTGACTCTATTTTAATATGCAAAACTATTCTAAATTAATATGTTGCATCAAGGTTTGACTGCATAACCAGCATCCACATCATCCCGATGCATGGTCTCTCACTGAAACCCAAATAAAGCGACCATATATGGTATGCAGCTAGTGCTGTGACCTTTTATCCAGCCAACATACAATACCAATTATGCTGCCGCACATGATCATTTGTCATGAGATACAAACAGGCTGCTAGCATTGAAGCAAATACAGCCAAGCCTCGCTGTGACGAATTCGATGTCACAGAAATAGTTTCGTTGCAATAAATGCATATTCACAATACTGTTTTAATGACAACACTAATTTTCATTTAATTCATTGTGTATACTGAGGTTCGACTGCACAATAATGACTGACGTAATGGAAGAGGCGGGATGGAGTACTGTAAGGCAAGGAAGAACTTCAAGTGCACAGTACAGACGTTTGATGAGTAACAAGCATGTGTAGATGAGAAGCTCGAGAGAAAATGGCCAAGATGCAAAGAGCGGTGAAGAATGGCGACAAGGGATTGCCTATGTAGGCACAAAAAAAGAATGGTTAATTGCCACATCAGCAGTGCTCGGGTTACAAAAGTGTCGACTGTCCAGGCTTGGAGCAGTGAGGCCGGTCATCATGGCAGCGATCCTAGTCTTCACGTTCAACACTCGGAAGCCCATAACTCAGGACACCATCACTACATGAAAGGCTGCGACTCTCTCAACAGCTGCGCCACAAAACAAAATGACACACTGCGTATGCATACTTGCCAAGTCCTCTGAATTTGCCATCAAACGTATGAATCTGAACCCATCCTAGGATTATCAGTAAATATTTAAGGGAAGACTGGTTTTAGTCGCAAAAAGAGAAACCATGTTATTGCTTCGCCGCAGAATGCTGTTTCCATGCAGCGAAGCTCATTAATACTGGCAAGAGTCCTCTTGGCTTCGCAGGACTCGCTGTATTTTGTGCCTTCATTAAACATGCACACATGCATGGTGCAGTTACGAGTACCAACTTTAATGGCAATCATTAAGGGCTGTCCGTGACATTGCTGCGGCTGAGGGAAACAAATGAAAATTTGTGGGGATTTTCTTTCGCCAATTCTCTCTTCCTTTGCCTTCTCCCGTTCTGAGTGTATGAATTTTAATGACTTTAGGTTGGCTCATACGCATATATGTGGCCATATCAATTTGTCTTGTGTGCATTTTCAGTGACCAGTGCCTTGTGTTCAGTGTCCCTAGTTGATTATTACATAATCAAAATGAACGCACTGAATATTACTGTCACAGTGGCACTTGGCATGAATACCTTGGCACACGTTCACCACCAGTGATGGCCTTGTTACCAGACAAAAGCATACAAAACTAAGGTATGGGAAGACAATTGTGACAAAGGAAGCTTTTAGAAATGGAAAGGTAACAAACTTCAAGCAGTAAAAGACTGAAACCAGCAGGAAATAATGGGGAACTGTTACTCCCACAGAATGATGACTTTATTGATTCTTGTCTGCACAAGTACACAATCAACAAAATACTTTTTAACACATACATCAGACATGTTGTGGTAGAAAAGTAAATTTCTCATATCAAAACAGTGCACCCAGCATGCTCGTTAACAATGGGTCTTTTATTTCTTGATTCCCACTTTTTCGCTGCATCAATCAAATAACTGCTATTCGAAGTGCCAGAGCACCGTGAGGTCATTATCAGTCATGAAATATACAAACATGAAAATAAACTGAATTAAGGGAAAGAACCACGTGCTGGTCTTTAGCTAAAAGAACCCTTCAGTGAAGAAAGTCAATAATCGAAATACAGATTTTGAAAATAAACCAAAATTAACTGCATTTAAAACATAAATAAGGATAACTGGGTGGCCCCAGTTCCACACCAGCCTTGGCTGCACTTCTTCAAACGCTATTAAAGAGCAAGGAGCTCTGCGCTTAAATAAACAAATACGTCAGAGTGCTACCAAGTATTTACATCAGGCCTTCATCATAGGAAGTACCACTAAGTACACGTGATATTTACATTCAAATGTACTGTACAGACAAGCTACACATGTCATGGTAAAGCAACAGTCATGCAAGTGTGGTTTATCATGGTAGCATTAATTCGATTACACTCACAAGCTCACTCGCTCACATCACTCACCGAGATGGCCATCACTTTCGTGACACCAAAACAACAGAACGCCTAAACATCATAATAACGTCACATTTCACGTCCGATCTGCACTAGCTTCCAGAGTATCACAGTAGGCAACCTCGCCTAGGGAAGTACTACAAAGCACACTAGAAAAAGTACGGCACTCCATTACTTACACAATTTAACAGGCCGTCTCAGTTCACCTGTAATATGCATGTATAAACTCATAAAGCACCACATTCGTCTTGGTGATACAGGGGAACAGTGCTAAGCTATCGGATGTTAGCATCAGACTAACATGTTATTCCAAAAAGGCATGATAAAACAGAGAACTACAGAGCTGTAAAATTCCTTCAAAATCTGGCTACTCAGGATAAAATAAGTGAGCAAGACGAACCACACTGCACAAAGCTACTCATTCATGCTAAGGCTCGAAAAAAAGATGGCTGTTACCTGAGCCTCACACACAAAGAGGGGTAGGTACATTTACTTGATATACACATGGTTACTGTATTTACACGATTTGAAGTGGACCCATTTTGCTTAAATTTGAAATCCAATGTTGGGGGTCAACTTAACACTTGAAGCTGATACGTGTACCATTATACTCGGGTGTAGGTCAAGAAAAAAGTGGCTTCTGCCTGTCAAAGGACCACCCTCCAGCCAACATGACTTCGCTGGAATCACATTGGTGAGGCGGGGGGGGGGGGGGGGGGTCGACCTGCTTTCAAGTCAACTTACGTTCGCGTAAATACAGTAGGTGCTGACAAGCTTGAGCATGTAAGACAAAACGGCAGCTCAAATACACAAGTGAGATCTGTTGTTTGTTTCAAAATGTGAACAGAATCTTCAGTAGCCAATCCTCCACTCTTATCGGTGCTTCTGCAAACCTGGTGTTACAACTGAACAATTTTTTAATTTAACAATATACAGTAAAACCTCGTTATAACGGACCCGGATATAACAAACTATTGGATATAACGAAGCAATCGCAATTCCCCTTGAAATTCCCATAGATGACATGGATATTGGCTATAACAAACTGCTGGTTATAACAAAGTAATTATGGCTCCCCCTTCAACTTCATTATAATGAGGTTTTACTGTATATTCAAACTCATTCATTTATTGGTAAAGTGCATCATAATAGTAGACTGTACAGACCTGCATTTGCAGCCAAGGCCAAACAGTCTCTCAATTTCGCAAGGCTCTCAATTAGTTAAACATACTTTTATCTACAAATTACCATTGCGCAGCTCCTTTATCTGGAGTTTCTTCAGACATCAGAGTGACACACGACAGGATAAAAGATACAGGTGCCCCACATGACACCATGCTAGCACCACAGTGACAATGTGGTGACAGTTGCTAATTAAAAAATCACACTCATTTGAGTACAGTGGAAACCATTAATCCCCATGGCAAGCAATCTTGGCAACTTCATTTGTGCACTGGCTTAAGCAGAGTACAAAACAAAATATTCTGCTAGCGAGGTTCACTACACACGCTCAAAAGGTGCAAAATGCTGTAAGGTTTGAATGAATTCGATTCCCACAGCAGAACCGCTTATTTCCCCTCTTTCTCTAAACATGGCACATATTGAAAAAAGTGAAAATTCCTAGAAAAAATGCTTTGGTAAGTGTACAGGGAAAGAGAAAACCTAAGCTTCCAACAGTTCATGGACTGCTCATGGCAAAAATGAATCTGCTATGGCATCTGCACAAACAATGCAACTGCAACACAATTAATGATATCAAAACTGCTCAGTCACGCAGGAAACATAAAATGGTGCCGATTCTGCATTCTAGAATCTCAGAAAATGTGACAAGAAAGCTTCAATCATAAAATTATGGCACTATAATGACAGTGGAGGACACCGGATAGGTGATCAGGTGACGATGCTAGTACCTCTATGAAGACACTGCATTACATGCAAACTCTATAAACACCCATGAGAAAAAGTACACGAACACAGGCTTCCATATGAAAAAACAAAAAACAAAATCTTTTTGGAGCCTGTAATTGATCGCTGCAGTTTGAACTTGAAACCAGTAAACCATCTAAGGTAGGATTCAATTTCCTCACGGTGCAAATGTTCTGTGCCGGATGCACTTATCAAATATAAGGTGGCTAGAAATGAATCCACTGCTGCTCAGGTGAGCTCACATCAAATAATACCTTAGAGGTGTGTTCGTTGAGGCTATTATTTCCAAAGCAACTTACGCAGGTGCTAGAAAAAATTTGACGGCTTATCACGTTGCAATTAAAGAGTACTACAGAAGGCAAGCTCATGAAAATATCATTGGCTGGAACAATGTTCCGTTGGCATTGTTCCATTGGTAATGGAACAGTGCTCCACTGCCTGGTTCCGTAGGAAGTGCAATTCACACCCTAGAGAAACATTCCAAATCACGATACAACTATAGGTTCGAACATTACAAGTACTGACTGAAGTTTCCTGTGGTTAATATTACATGCTCAAATGGCCAGTCGACATACTAGCCGTAGCTCCTGCAGAGAGTTACGAATCACTATGGCCTCAATGTAATAACAAAGCATGTTCTCAAATGGTGAAACTGCATTGCATTTGATACGGCAGTGCCAAGACAAGGTAAACCATTTGTTGCATGGCTATTCGTTGAGCAAGGAGGCTATCGCTGACATTTGACCTATGGTCAATGTTGTGTTTTGCTATAAACTGAAACACGTTTACTTGATCTAAAAAAAAAAGAGAACTCGCTCATTGCACCCAACAGTGACACGGTCATTTAGGACAAACTACAGCACTCGAAGATAAGTTGAGCTTGGCCATGCTGCATGGCAGAACATTACCTTGCCTGACTGATCAACGTTATACACGGCTGACAATACGCGCGGCAACAGTTTCTCACAGCGCACTCTACCAGTGGTTATCATGGAGTGATCTGTATGTTTCACGATAGAACACTCGTCCAACCTCTGATGCCAGGAAAAGTCAAACAGCACCGGGACGTCAAGGTGCACACGACGCTTTAAGAATACACACACATGCCGAGTCACCAGAGCCGCATTGCTCGCAGACGAAATCACATGAGGTGGCTCGGGAGAGACAAGCGTTCTGGAGGACCGACTCCTCCATGGCGTCCTGTCAAGTGAGCAGGGTCGCCCATTCGTGGAAGCAGCACGTGGTGACGAGTTCCTCGACCAGGGTGTGCAGGCTGTGCACGCCCGAGGAGGTCTTCTCGGAGGACGACTTTTCCTGCTGGGCGTTCTCCCGGTGCACGAGGCTCAGATCCTAAAAGGAGAACATGCACAGCATGTAGAGAGGTCATCAGTATTATCCTAGACAACATGCACCGCAGTACGAAGGCCCTTGTAGGAAAACTTCAGTTGCCTGTCTCGTGTCAGCTGACATTACCTTATGCCTGGCATTTCCTCCCAGGTCACATCTCGTTTAAAATCGTCTCAAGTCGGGCTTGCTGGCACGAATAGGTTTCTATAAACAATGCAGAAACTGGACAAAGAATAGAATCTACATTAACACGGGCGCTGTGCTCATGTGGATCCCATTCTTAGTCCCGTTTCAGTGGGCTGTTTATAGAGATATATATGAGCTGTATCTAGTTTTCCGTCATCCTTACGTACGTTCTTCATTTTATTGGTTCCCCATTCTGTCGTTCCCATGCACCACATGTTGTTCGAAACGGCATAGGTTGCAAGAATTTCTTGCACGGGCTGACACATAGGAATACATGCCAGTTCACCACCCTCTTTCCTTACAGAAAGCAATAAACTATCCATCCCGCTCATATCTTTCTGTGTGTATCCGTTTCCTCATGTTTCTATATATCGTGTTTGCAAATAAAGCATTCCGTTTTAAACTAAAAGCCTATCCTGTGCATCTCTTCTTCATTATGAACTCAAAGAGTTCAAAATTACACAATATGAGAGGATATGCAAACAAGCCCATATTATGGACAGGTGGCTAATGTCTACTGTTAGACCTGGCCATAATGAAACTGATGACAAATGCACAAAAATTTTCATTATAAAGAGGGTTTTGTTATGTCCAATTTCGGCACAAAATCTAGAAAAAGAACATGCAAATGAAACAAAGGGGCAACCGAAAGTAGACCTACTCCAGAACACATTTATTTCACAGCAGAAATGAGGGCGGCATAGCTTGAATTGATCTCTGGACTTTCATCAGCGTCACAGTGACATCGAACACTTTGTATTTGTATCTCATTCGATACATCTTCAGTGCTAACTGGTCGTCGAGGCACTCATCCCCTCACCATTACAACAATAGACGTAAATGACTGGATGCATGGACACAGCAGCCAACTTGCATGAATGCGCACAGCATAAAAAAAAAAAAGGCGAACGCTATGATGCCTCAGAAAAAGAAAACAAGGACACAAAGCTGCAGCAGTGTCTCCTGTTGTCATGTTAACAACCTGAAATAAAAGACACTACAGCAACAACCAAAGATTGGCGGCGCGCAAGCCGCTGGGAACCCAATATGAAGCATGGAGGAGGAAAGCAGACAGCTGCAGCAGCAAGAACTGCACAGCCGGCCTGAATGAGGCAGGGCAGCTAGGAAGCAAGTGGGGCCAATGCAGACTAGCATCATGCCTTCTCATGTTGCACTAGTGGCACTGTGCGGAAGCGATGCTGCCGCAGTGGCTGCGTGCATGCCATTCACGATGACGCCGCTTTGTACTCCATTGTAATGCGCACACTATGGCCAGGTGTTTCACGGTGGTGTGGCATGCCGTGGTGGCTCATTAGCCACATCAAAGTGTAATTTTTCCCACTTGGGAGTCACGTGACGTGATACGAGGTCCCGAGGTCTCTGTGCTCGCCGCCCGTGCCCATGTTGTTCGGGCCAGTGTGCACATGCGTCTCTTCCAGGCCAGTGGAGTGAGGTAAAGAGGGTGAGGGAAATGCCGACTCCTTGCCCATCCGTTGTTGTGGTGATGCCCACAGAAGCCCCCGATTGGTGGTTTGGTTTGGGTTGAAGGCAAAGAAACCTTCCCACGAAATAACAACATGAGAGCTGCCGTTTTGTGGGACATTTCCGCTTAACAGCAGCGCTCGTGAACATTTCCATGGCAAGGCACTGCACTGCCATTGTGTTCATGCCTTTTCCACAGCAGTGGATGCGGCTGCTGCTCATACTAAATCTCAAAATTTGGGGCGAGATTACTAGGCGGTTGGTGGGGAATTTGTTATATCAAGGGTGCTTCCTACTACCACTTTATTATAGACAGGTTACGGATTTATATTCTTCTACGAAGTTGCGACGAGGAATTGAAAAACTTCATGCTACCGAGGAATTCGTTGTATGAAGGTTTATTATAGGCAGGTTTAACTGTATCTGTTATCTGCCCCGCGCACAAGACAGCCTTCCCAACTAAATTTTTTTCCTTTTCATCTCACCCAGAACACTGCCTGCCCATCTGCTCTGTAATAAACACCAATATTTTTCCTACTCTTCAAGCTTTGCTTATTGTTTTTCATTCCATCAGTTGTTGCAAAGCCCTTTACATCTTCTCAAGCTTCTTCACAGACCTAAAGTTTCTGTCCCAAGCATTAGTGTTAATGGCAGCAAGCAACGATTACTAGCTATCACTCAAATGCAGCATGCTTTGTGCAATTACACCGTCATGTGAGGAAAAGCAAATCGATGTGAGAAAAAAAAATGGCCACATCATCAACGACAAAGTGTAGCAACTGCACTCACAGCACGGCTGAGCTGATTGTTGATTGTCAGCAGGATGAACGAATCGGCACAGGTTGGGGACATGACCACCTGCAAAAAAGAGATTGATGGGCTAAGCAATATACACTGCGTGTAACACCTGAAAATAATGGTGGGTCTATAGGAGGCCACATAGTGCAGGGCTTTGGATTAATTTTGACCAGTTGGGTATATCACTGTACACATAAACATGAAGAAAAAGTGCAAGATTACTTTTGCACCTAATGGTTATTAAAAAGTGCCCACCAAGCTGAGAATCAGATCAGAAACGTGCCAGGGCCAGCTTGTTTTGCTAACAATCTTTATTATAATCATCTTTCTATTTTTCTCACGTTTGTTTTTCCTGAGTCATGCTCTCTTATTAGCTATAGCATGAGGGAGTTCTAGAAACAGATACTAGTTCTGTGTGCCTGCACAAACACCAAGAGATGAGAGAACATGCCCTTTGCTCTCCAGCATTGGTAGCCAAATGCCATTCCACTGATGGCACACTACAACTCCCTCTCCAAATCGGTCACAAATGTAGACTGGCAGATAACAGAGAATACCTGCACCCATCGGATCAAATATCTCCCCTTCAGCAGTGGCATAAGCAATTGCGTATGCAGCTTACTTTCAGCAGTTCAGTCAAGCAGCCAAAAAAGTGCATGAAGCACTGAGCTTTGGATGAATTGAACCATCGGCGTATTCAGCGCATCATCAGAATCTTACAATGTGCACGGTATTTCCACAGGCAATTAGTTTTATGAAGGCATTACCATTCTTGATGAGTGGGTCGATGTGGTACATTCAGCGAGCGATGTCGAAAAGATAATTTTCATTGGCTCGTAATAAGCACAACCAATAACAAACTGCGCCCGTTTTAAGTCCGAGCTTCCTTTACCTTTACCACAAGGTAAAGGATGACTTACTTCAGAATAAATTTATATTTAAGCATGCTCTAATTAAAATTAATTACTGTACAACACTAGCCATACTCCGCGATACAGAAACGGATTCACTCATCATAAGTGATGCTAATACAGTGATCCACAACTACAGAAAAGGCTGGATCTCCGTAGGGGCGGCACGTGCACTGAATGCCAAGGCTAAAGACTTTCAGGCGGCACCCTATCAACGAATTGTGGAGAAATGTTCTGCTCAACATGGGCAAAAATATTTATTGCATGACAAGTGTGCTACCACAGTATCATTCCAACGTCCTGAGGAACAGTCCAACAGAGAATTGTATAACAGAAAGCTGAAATAACTTCGCCACAGTACAAGAGTGTTAGCTTCACCGCAGTACACAGGTGTTATGCGGCGAAGTGGACTACATGTATGAATGGGCCACTTGACGCGCAATATAGCATATTCTTTCCCCTTAATTACTGACTCTGAATAGTTCTAATAGTAAAATTTAAGTACGAATCGAATAGCAAATGCTATACGAAAAAAAATTATTCGAAATTTCGAATATTCGCACACCCCTACCTTGCACCAGTATTCAGATGTTGGGGTTGTCTCTGGACACATAGGTAAACAACTGGTTATTTGATTGTGATTAATGAACCATTTCACACACGCATGAAACAAAAAGCACACTCACCAGGTAATGGACGTTGTTGTCGGGGCTGACAAAAAGGCAGTGGCAATCCACGTAGCGCTGCATCAGCACACGCAGCAGGCCCCGGTACCAGATGTAATGGGATGACAGCAGAGGCCCCAGTTGCGGGTCAACCTGGTCAAGCGGCACCGTCTTGACGTAACTCAGGAGTTCGGTGAGCTCGGCAAAGGTGAAGGTCGGGCGTGCCTGTCAATGGGAGATTACGCTCAGCAACAGCACCACCGAAATGTGTGGAAGCAAGTCAGCTACTGCATTTTTGATGGCTGATGTTCGAAGACGTTACTTATGTAAGGGCGTTACTTATATAATCATTTTCTCAGTAAGCACAAAATTTGTGGGCTCAAAGAAACAACTATCACAGCGGTGTCCTTACACTGTGGTTTAAGAAATGGCGCAGAGGAAAAAAAAAAAGGATGACAACTTCTAACTAATTTTATTTTAAAAAAAGAGTGCAATACATTATTATACACCTGAACCCATATACAATGATACCAGCTCTGACATTTACAGGGTGTTTCACCTAACTTGCGCCACCCGGCAAAATAATCCACTTGTGTGTTAAAGTATTACTGTAAAACCTCGTTATAACAAAGTTGAAGGGGGAGCCGTAATTACTTTGTTAGAACCATTAGTTCGTTATAGCCAATATCCATGTTATCTATGGGAATTTCAAGGGGGATTGCGATTGCTTCGTTATATCCAATAGTTCGTTATATCCCGGTTAGTTATAACAAGGTTCTACTGTATACTGTTCTAGAATGCGCATTATAACGGCCCCCTTAAAGAAGTAAAGAACAACAACAAGATGAGCTGCTGTACCTATCAGTACCATGCGCCCTGCAAGTTTCACAGAACAGAGCCAATTTTCCAGCCTTGTCGCCACCAACAAGTTGTGCACCTTCCTTGCCTGTTATCTCCTTTTCACCACTCCCAACACTAACTGCTCATGGTGTAGTTTTGGCAAAAGGTAAATAAACAAAAGATCAACAGAAAGGAAGAAGAGACAGAACAGCACCTCCTTTCTCTCCAATGTACGTGGTTTTTTAACGTTACCCTGTGCAAAAACACCACCCTAAAGCTGAGAGGGATGCATAAGCGAACTAACAGCCCACAAGAGGAACAGCATGATTCTTAGTGTAGATGTGTTCAGAATAAAGCATCAATTTAGGGCTGGCATGCTGGCCTGTCGTCCATCGTGACAAAGCAGTGGACCAATTCTCAACACAGCCCTCTGCTCGATGCTGCTGGACTGTTTGAGACAAACCTGTCAAACCCCTCCACCCCAGTTTTGGTGGCCAGCATGACTTCAGCTCCTATACTTGGGAGTGTACATTACCTCTCACAGTTTAATATGTAGCAGTGTGTAATGGACCTCTTCCGGGTCGGTAGTCTGCGCAAGCGCAGCGTCAATAACGAAACGCGCGCCATGTTTTTTGGTGGCATCTGCATGGCGAAACAAGTGACCCGGTGTCGCACGGTTGCAAGTCTTCCCGAAAATGCAAGTGCGAGGCATCCGCGATCGTCTCCCGTTGCGTGCTAGACAATTGCGGAGGATAAGGGCCACCAGCTTCGATTTCGGCAATTTCCACCAGAGGCGCTTTTCGTACGCGGAAAAGGTCCATTGTATGCACAAGCTACACAATTTGCAGACCACATAACATCGGCCTACGATACTGTGCATTATCCATTACACAACTCTTGAAAGCCTGCACTGAAAGCCAGAAAAACCACTCTGAACATCTACAAAATAACAGAGAAAAAAGCGCACCACAAATGTCAGCCTTTTCATGTTATGTTCCTGTAAGTTTGTGCCATCTTGATAGGTGGCAAACTGAGCAATATTTCACACTTTGCAGAGTTGTGCATTAATTTTCGCACTCACGGTGTTCTCTCTAACTGTAGTGCTGGCATCGTCGGAGTTCTTGTGGCGCCACAGGAGGCACTTCCAGAGGTAGTCACGTCGGCAGTGGAGCGAAGCCTGCGCCACCACTTCCCGCAGGTGGTCGGCCACGGCTGTTGCCTGCTCGGACATCACCTGAGAGCCATGGGCATAATTTCCAATTGCTGGGGGTGTGCTAATATTCGAACTTTCGGGTGGCTTTCGAATAGCGTTTACTATTTAACTTGATTTGCACATAACTTTTACTATTTGAACTATTCGAAGTTGATAATTTAAAGGGCAAAATATGCTGCCTCGTGACAACATTCCCACATGCAGCACGCTTCGCTGCATAGCACTCCTGTACCGCGGCGAAGATAACACGTGTGTAGTGCAGCAAAGTTAACTCATCCATATACACAGTTCTCTGCTGCAATGTCCTAGAGAAGTTGACTATCTTTTTCTAGGAACTACAGTGTGCCAGTAGATCAGCCATGCAATCAACTTGTATTCCCCCCCCCATATTTAGCAGTACATTTCTCTGCGATTTTCTTTAGGCAACAATGCTTTAGGTTTACGAGAGCAGGGGAGCATGGTTGGAAAACATGACACAACTTTAGACAATGTAACAATGTGTACAACGCATCCATTTTTCCTTGCTCTTTCTAAATGTGCACACATGTGCATTTGTACACCGATTTTACTGTAGGTTGGCTCTGAAAACATCACAGGTGCACCTTTTGTTGTTGGACAACTTCATGGTTGTAAGCGGCAATGAACTGATCGAGACCAGGAGTGCAAGGACAAGCTACTTCATTGATGTTTCTGAAGAGAGAGGTTTGTTTATTTGTATTTACTGAACTCAAAAGAAGCAAAATATTGATGTTTTCACGGTCATGAAATCGGCAAATGACAACACCCTGCTCCTAGTCCGTGTAGCCGGCCCCGTCAATTAGATGAGTTGATGACAGGAGACTGAGCAATTTGCAGCTGTCTTTGAAATAAAATTGCAAACTTCTTGCTCCACGCCGTGCAATATTATTTGGCACACATGCTCACAGGAGCCTTCATTAGTGATCTGCAGCACTTTTCTTTTTCATATCTTCAAGAGGTGCTGCACGGAACATTCAAACTATCGATAGCAGTGTGCGCTGTTTATGTAAGAAGGCTAGAGGTACCTCACCTTCTGCATGAGTGTTTCGTGGGAGCTGTAATATCCAAGGTAGGCCACTTCCTCCTCACAAATTCCTCGGAAGGATGTTTTTCTCGACCTGGAAGGAATGACACTTTGTGAAAACGTTCTAAAATGTCTTGCATTTGATGCACTACAAAAGTGCAGCTGAATTCTTGGACCACAAGCCACACAGATCTACCAACTTGTCAGTCAATTTTTTAAGTGGAGTATCTATGCAGGAGCTTTTAGGAAATTATGAAGGTCACTGAACAGGAAAGGTCGCTGGAGCCACAGTTTCAGCAAGATCTGACAAAAGCAAGCCAGCCACCTCGTTCAAACGTTGGCTCCAGTGACATTCCCTGTTGAGTGCCTTCTCGTCATTCCAACCCTTCATCTTGCCCTAAACTAATGTATTATTTGCAGCTCCAAGGAAAATGCATAGCAACAGCTACGGTACTTCCATGTACCTTCATACTAAATTTATCGCATCTCCACAAATGTATGTTGACCCACTGAAAAAAATTTTGAAGTCCTAAGTTGGGGGGGTCGATTTACAATCGAAACTGAAGCATGTAACGCCAGCCATTTCTTTTTGCTTTTTTTTTTTGCTTGCAATTTTTTCAGAAGGTCGACCAACATTCGAATCGACTTAAAATTGTGTAAATATGGCAGCTCTTACAGATCCAATGACCCTGTCGCAACCATACAATCACAGTACAGCCAAATTCTACTACAACAACATTGGCAGGGTGCACAAGAAAATTCGTTGTCACTGATTTCTTGTTGCTATGAAAATTTCGTAAGCATATAGGGTGCACAGACATAAAGAATGTTGTAATCCTCAATTTTCCTCTAGTCCCAACAACCAGATAGCATCAGACTCTTTTTCATTAGTCACACCGTTATTCTGACAACCTTGTAGCATAGGACACAAAGCGTTGCATATGTACGGTGCACAAGCAGACATGAAATAAAGCATGGGAGCCCATACCTTCATGTCCATCACTTGATGACAACAAAGGCAAAAAGAAGGCAAGAAATGCAATATAAAAAAAATTCCATTGCTGTGTGCTACTGATGTGCCTGAACCCCAAGGTTCATCATTAGAACTCCTCAAGATCCAAATAAATTTAGCTGCTCATTCACAACAACATTCAAGAGGGCCACTATGCAAGAAGCCCGTGCCTTTGCTTCAGAAGCAGGAATACCAAGGATGCACTTAAAACCAGCAAGGCTTACACATTCCATTCTGGAATGCACTGCATGTATGCAGTTGTATGGCACCTTACAAATAAGTATTTTGCTTCACATTTTTATCCTTCAGTCTTTATAATCTGCGTGCACTGATAGAGTTACTCCGTGGCATCAGGATGTGCTTCCAGCCAGCAACCTTTCCAATAAAAAAATGTTGAAAGATTTCTGTTCATGAACATTGTTCATAAGTGCTTTGATTTCACTTCTAGTGAATGAAACCATTACATTTCTTTTTGGGAACATTGGCAACCTTCGTGGAAAACGGTTTAGTATGAATCGAAATCGAATCAAATAGCAAACACTGTTTGAAATAACCAGTTATTTAAAGAAACATTTTCTCTTTCTGGATTCTGGCAAAGCACACCAACTATTGTGCAGCTTGCAGTTTACAGAGCAACGTGAAAGTTTGCCTTCTTTTTTTGAAGTATCAGGAATACTCACTGCACTGGGCATTACGAAATATAA
The DNA here is from genome assembly GCA_013339685.2 of Hyalomma asiaticum. Taxonomy (NCBI): domain Eukaryota; kingdom Metazoa; phylum Arthropoda; class Arachnida; order Ixodida; family Ixodidae; genus Hyalomma; species Hyalomma asiaticum. Next base: position 33,514,892 of record CM023491.1, read on the forward strand.
AATTCTTACATGGGACGTTCATGACTTTGTCTTACAGAAAAACAATGCGAGCAGGCATTTGTGCTGCAGAGTAAAAAAATGCAACCGTGAGAGGAATGACAAATCTTAAGCTGTACGCATCCGCGTAGGCCCTCCAGAAGCACCATCCTTCCTTGAGCTCAAAAGGAGCCAGGAAGCTTGCCGCGCAGCACACGTAACACTTCAGAAAACACTCACCTTGTGCCGCCCGCACTGCTACTTGCCAGAGAACTGGACGACGCCACGGAAGGGATGCCAACGGGTGCGTCTGTCCGGCTACTCCCACTGCTCGTTAAGTCTTCCGGTGAAATGACCAACTGCTGAGGCAGCGTTGTCAGCGTGCGCACCCGCTCCACTGGCACGGTAGGAACCACCACACACGAGCTACGCCTCGACGGCACGGCACTGGTGGGCTGCGATGTGCCGGGCGTGCCTCCGAGTGCCCGGACGGGCCGGAAACAGCCTTCGGTGCCGTTACCGGTGCCGTCGGCACTTCCGGAGGCAGTGCTGCCGGGGGGCCCCGTGGTCGAGGAGAACTTGGGGAAGAGCTCACGCTGGCTGGTCAGCAGAATGTAGAAGCCAAGGGCGAGCAGGTTGTGTTCGACGAATGTCGGCGCCGTGTCGTGGATGGTGAGGATGCCGACGAAAAAGCTGTCCATCTGCTGCACGTCGTTGGCGTCGCTGTAGCTCACCTTCCTGTTGGAGATCTCGACCAGGGCATACTCGGTGTCCTGCGAGCGTAACAATTGATGAAGTCCTATGTGCCAAAATCGTGATATAATAACGAGGCAGGCGGCCCCGTAGTAAACGGCTCCAAAGCAATTTTGACTGCCTGGGGTTCTTTAACGAGCACCTAAATCTACGTACACGGGTGTCTCTTGCATTTTGCCCGACCAAATACAGCTGCTGTGGCCGGGATTTGATCTTGCATCCTCGAGCTTTGCAAGTAAACATCACTATAGAAGCTGCTATGCCGCTGTGGTGGTACACTGTAAGCAGAGGTTACATGCAATTTGCATATGGAAAGATGTGCTTGGTGATGCGTCACCACAGCACATACCAGAAATACAACGATAGCAGGTGCACATCAGCAAAATGGGTAATGCTGTTACCATGTGGCAACAGCACACAAGAACGATAGAGAGACAAAGAACCTTTTGTTGGCTGGCTGGCTATAACATCAACCAGTGACACAACCATTAATTACAATGTGTGACTAATTGCAATAAGGTGCACTGGGCCCACAATAGGCCATACTGAAAGTGTAGCCACAACCCTGGATCTTGGCACTAAATGGACAAATGAGAATTCAAAACAGCAGCCTGCTGACTACAGTTTCCTTGCAGCTGTTTTGTTCCAGAAGTGTAGATGCTTAGGTTAGTTGGTACATCATTTAATTAGACTCCCTGCAACACTCTTGCAAGTAACCCTCAAATGACATCGCCACAGCGCTTTGTTGACTCATGAATTGCCCACCCCAAAACTTTTTTAAAGTCCATTAGGTGCCAGTGGAGTCACAGCGTCAAATCTGAGAAGAGTTCCACCATTCAAGTGCATTCACTCCTTTCATCCCAGTGAGTGTGAAAAAGCGGAAAGAAGGTGCCATGGCATGTGCCGCGACTTTGAGCACTTTCTCTTCCTCTTTCTTTTTTTTTTTTCTCTGAAAGTAGTATTCATGCGTCTACAATGGCAATGTGCGTGCTGCCAGAGTCACTGTGGAGATGTAGTGGTGCCCCATGGTGCCTGCGATAACTATGTCCGCAAATCGGCCAGTACTAGTTTTGCCTCACCCTACTGTAGACTCTTGATAATTCAAACTATGATAACTCAAACTTTAGGTTAATGCAAAAAAATTTCAAATTTTTGGTTGGCCTGCTACGTTTTCAATGTATTATTTAAAGCTGCTTAATTCAAACTGTGCTATACGGTAATTCAGTTAATGAATTCCTATTTTTTGCTTATACTTATCAGAAATATTGACAGCTTTGGTTCCTTCTAGCTGAAAAATTCATGCTTACATATTTTTTGACAGCCAGAAATACAGCCAACTCAGTGCCAGCACTTGTCAGAGCATTCAAAGCCACTAGCAGGAAGAAAAAAAAAAAAAGAAAAAGGCACCGAGGTGGAAACAGTGAACTTGATAACTGCTTTTCTCACTACGCTTCACCAAGTCATACCTCTGTTTGCATCTGATCATTAAAACTACTGGCTATTCAAACAAAACTGACGGGTGGTCCCCCCAAGTTTTAATTAATGAGAGTGTACTGTATCTAGCTCACACCACCCTAGTGACAGGATTTGTTGAAAGAACAGCAGATGCTTTCCAGCCCCATTTTAAAGGAGGAGGCTGCTCCTCGCATCCAAAAATTCATTTAAATGTTATTTTCGAATTCTGCCACTAGTCAGGCATAAACTAACCAATTTTCTTGCATCCTAAGTCATTACTTTAGCCATAACAGCCTTTTGTAATAGACTTTTGTTTTTTGTTGTTGTTTCAATGTTTTTTCGTAGCCTTACAATCTTCCGACAAGCTTTTCTCAGGTTTGGCAAACTCAATTTTATTTTTCTTGTGTTGAAAAGCAGAATGCTTAAAGAACGGAATGGAGTGTCAAATGTCACTTTGGCAAGCTATAAATGTTAGAAAAGGACAACATAATAAACATATAATTTCGCAGCCATTCAAATGAGAAGTTCAAAGCTTTGTAACTTTCATTCTGAGAAAGCTAGAACCAGAAAATTAATTTTCTTGCGCTTCTTGGAATGTGCAAAGCCAAGCGCCATTTAATTCAGCAGGATCCACATAGACAGTTTAATAAAAGTATGATCAAATGATATTCTCATTAATTAGTAATCTTGAATTTAATTGTCTAGTTCATATAAAAACTCAGTTCATATTTGGCATCGGTACATGAACATAGACAGTCAGTGAAGTTTTCATTATCCTAGCTAAAATAATAAAATAGTCTAAGAACAGCCTCACACCTTAAAATTAAACAGCAAATTACCTGCGGCATGCAGTGCAATAATACGCGCCTGAAATGTTTGCAGGAGTTTCCACACCTGATTGGCAGTGTTTTCTGGCTATATTCAAAAAGTGTTGCACAGCCGCTTTAATTGAGTAGTTAAAAATGCGTAATACACTAGGGAGGAAAAAAACAACTTTCTTGTTAAAAGGAAAGAAAATGCAATATAAGGATTCGATTTGACATGTGTGACACACCACCTGCAGGACTAAATTTTATAATAACCAAATGGTTAAGAAATAAATTACATAAAATGTAGTTGAACTTGCTCAGAACACTCCTTCAAGCATGGCTACTTTCGTATCAAGCTGACATGTAACAAAAGTGGACCCAGAGGAATACTAACTAAATCTGCTTACCCTATCACTATCTTACAGCACAATTCGTAGCGAAATATTGCAATCAGCAGAGCCTCGTAACTACAAACTGGTAGGCAAAAAAGAGATAATGGGTGACGACAAAACAAAGCAAAGAAATTCTCGGAAATTAAAAAAATATGCCATTTCTGTCAACTTCCTAGCCCCTTCACATACTACTCTTTCCTCAAATGCAGCACATGAACTACAGTAAAACCTCATTATAACGAAGTTGAAGGGGGAGCCATAATTACTTTGTTATAACCATTAGTTCGTTATAGCCAGTATCCATTTCATCTATGGGAATTTCAAGGGGTATTGCGACTGCTTCGTTATATCCAGGTTCGTTATAACAAGGTTCTACTGTATATATGACTTTAAATTACATCAATAAGAGGAAAAAGAACTCCATGCCAAAGGGCTGTCAAGGAAACCCTGCAACTTATGCAATCATCAGGAACTTCAAATGCTTCCAATGTGTCAGAGCATAATACTCATGCCCTCAGCAGATACTACAAGCTAACAAGAACACAGTAGGAGAAAACAATTAAGCTAGCTACTCACCAAGTCACTGCTGCTGTCACAAACTACAGGAACCATGCGTATGACCTTCATGCCATAGAGCTTGTTGTGGCCAATGATGTAGTTGTACAGTTGGTTGGGCGCTACATTCACGCTCGGAATCACCACTGAGCCTGCACAGAAAGACATCAAAACAGCGGGTGTCACAGCTGTTCGATCGACGGAAAGCTGAGCGAGCTGGTAGGGGTTCATTGTTGACATAAGGGATACAGAAACGTTTATGGCTCCTTACACTGCATGCTTGTGCATGATGACCCCCCCCCTACGTCAACGCTCGTACCATTTCAGCGTCCATATCACATGACACTATGACATCACACCATTATGAAATCATCACTTGGTTATGCGATGACGTCAAAAGGTTTCCAGGCAGCAAGAGGTCTCTACGCATTAAGAGCAATTCAGACTGTGGTAAAGCCACACTTCAAAGTGCACTTTGCAAATCACCTTCACTCAATTTATACAATTTAGGTTCTTTGAAAGCTTTGGAACAGGTTACATGCACTAACTTTGTTTTGGAAATAGGGTATCTGAAAGAGTGAAGGAACAAAGATGACCAGGAAGAGAGAGAGGATTCAGATGTGACAGAACGGTAACTCGCATGCATTTGACATAATTCACCTGCCCCACTGTCACCACAACCGTATGAAACATCATGCTAGACGAACTGTCAGGCACATTTCTCCAGCACTCATTTGAGAAGCTAGTATAATCTCACCTGCATAGATGAGGTTGCGGGCATAGTTGGGAGACTTCTGGTAGTACTTGACGAAGTCGTCCAAGAAGCTGGTCAAGTGGTAGCCGTGCTTGAAGAGCAGCTGCTGGCCCGAAATGTACGAGTGGATCGTTCGCAGGTGGTAGTCGTAGGTGAACGAGTGCATGTGCATGTTCACTCTGATCTTGTCCAGGTCCTCGATGAATTCGGATGTCACCTGGATGATACACATAAAACTAATTAAATCAACCACCTCGCTAGGTCCTGTAAACTGCTGGCAAGTATGGCGTGTACAGTCAAACCTTGATATAACAAATTATTTGTTATAACAAATTAAATAAAAAGTAACCTTGCCACCAGAAAAGTGCTTTAAATAGGCATTTATAATGAATTATCAGATACAGCAAAGCTATTGCTGTGTCATGTAGAATTCATTACAACAAAGTTTAACAGCAGATGATGCACTGACAATTGTTTTGGAAAGTACCAATCCATTTGCACAGCATCAAAACAGGCGAAACTTCAAACTAATGCCTGCGTCTTCTCAAGGGCATGGACATGTTTTTTTTGCAGAGCAGAAAAAGACTCGAATGGTCTTTCCCACACCATCCCTACTGTCACCTGCCCATCAAGTTTCGTGCATAGCATATCAAATGAAGTTTATGTTGAATTGATTTGACAACCATGCCACATTGTATGCAAAACGAATAAGTCGTCCAATGCAGCAACCCAGAAATGCCCAAAAAGTGCACATTGCAGCAACAACAACAACAAAAAACGCATAGGAAGAAAAGAAGAAGGAGTCGAAGCTTGTTACGTCAACTTGAAGTGGTCTCTAATTGTTTCTGGTATGTCTCAATGACTGGTGGGGCTTTACATGTTAAATCCACAGTAATCACTGGGAGGCGCGCCATAGCGGGGAAGTTTGGAGATTTCAACCACCTGGTGTTCTATCGTGCACCGACATTGCACAGTATAATGACTCTAGCATTTTGCCAGAACACTTTTACCATAAACAATTACCAATGTTCAAATATTTCTTCCAGATTTGCAAACTCGGAGGCTGGCCCAAGAAATCTCAAGCACACATACACACCTGCGACATGTAGAGCTGCGTGCCAGAAGGCAGGAGGCGCTGACGTTCGACAAGGAAGAGGTTGCAGGAAACGTAAGGGTCACAAAACCCGACCTCAAAGAAGTACAGGCCTCCAAGGTGCCACTGGAAGAGGCAGTGACGCGGCAGCTCTCCAAGGGGCAAGGTTCCCACGCTCTGGCGCTTGTTGGCAGACTCCGACTCGCGCCTCCGTACGGACATTGTGCTGTGGGTGGTACAGGGCACAGAAGGAAACTGTTCCACCATGGTTCTAATTTTTGTACATTCGCGTCTATGCTGAGCAAAACCACGAGACCATGGTTTTGCCCAGCACAGACGCGACTTGGTGCACGTAGGCGGCATTGCGTGCCTTTAGGAACGTGTAGACATCCCCTATGAGCACATTGCCAGTGACCACAACTGCACCTGCAGCAGATTCTACGCTCAACAGTTTCATTCAACTCTTAACACATAGAGCATGCTTGCCTTTGGAGCTGCATGGACGCCACCTGCTATACTATCTACGACCTACGATCACATCACCGGCAACCAGGGCCACCCTGAATTCATCTACAGATGTGGCATTCAGTAGTTTTGTTTCAACCCAGTGAGATGCGCCCGCAATGTCACATAACTAAAGAATGGTGGAATTGACGAAGAAAAGAGATTCTGCTGTAGTCTGCACACAAGCATAAAACTCCAGGGTGCATCGTGATGGCCAGTTTACCATCGTAAAATGTTATCATCACACGTGCATGGTGATGTTGGCAGTGGTAGCGACGAGAGAGCTTAGGATGTCACATTTCGGGTGAATTAAACAAGGGAATCTCACACTGAGCTCATGTTGTGAAAGAAGTCACAAGGCGAAGTGAACGGCAGCTTTTTCATTACCTTTATGCAGAGTAAGAACGAGACTTGCATGCTCATTCATAAAATAAAATGTGCACTGATGTAGTAGACATCTGTTTATTGTTTCCTTGACACATTCAATAATTCTGACATTTATTCAGTCCTGTGAAATTTGAACTGATGGCTTTTACTGTACTGATCTTCAACTGTGCTGAGGAATGAAAAAGAAAACTGTTGTCCACTGATTTGCTGCACAATATTATGAAGGAAATCATGCCAAGTTATGGATCTTACATTCATTTATAGTGCAGTAATAAAGACTGATTTACCATGTTTAATGTCCATGTGCTTCAGGTTGCCAATTATTTTGTCCCCATATAGTGATCTGTTAGTGTTCTCTTTAAGCCAGATGGCAAAGTGCCTGCCCTCCAGAAGGGCACAGGAGCAGGTTTGAATCTTAAGCTGACACAGGTTTTTTTCAGACATCTTTCTCAAAATTCCGCTAGGATTTCCTTTGCAGCTTACACTACAGAAGAGTGGATGATAATTTTCCTTTTCACGAATTTACTCCGTGTCGAAGGACACTGCAAAAGTGATGACTGCATTCGAACTCGCACTGTATAAGAATTGATGATGTAACTTTAGAGAGCCCGAATCAGCATGCAGGCACGCACCTGGACTTGCGTGACGCAGTGTGCTTGGTCTGGATGGCCATGAAGCCCAGGTTCTGTAGGTACTGGATGTACTCCTGAATGTAGTGGCTGCACACCGTCATGTGCCACGTCTCCTCGTTGGTGGACCGTCGGTGCTGCTTGGGCGATGACTGCTGCCCACCTCCACCTCCTCCACCGCTGCCTGAGGTAACCGAGGGTACTCCACTCGAACGGCGCATCCTTCGTGAGGCCGTGGCATTCGACGCATCTCCGGTGATGCTCTTCTGGCTACCACCGGAGCTGTGTCGCGTGCGCTGCATCATTTCAACATGCGAAGGACGTGAGTGTGAGTTGTGCTGTTCCAACAAGGACTACGACAGGGACTATGACAAGATGGCAGTTAACAGTCATAGTCAACAAAAAAACAGTGAAGCACTGACGTGTTGATTGATTGATCTCTGTGGTTTTACACTCCAAAACCACGATATGATTATGAGAGGCGCTGTAGTGCACAGCTCTGGAAATTTCAGCCACCTGGGGTTCTTTAACATGCACTAACATCACGCAGTGCACGAGCCTTAGCATTTCGCCTCCAATAAAATGCAGCCACCATTGCTGGGATTGAATCAGCTGAGTCACATAGCCACTAGACCACTGTGACGGGGCAAGCGCAGGTGTGTCCCTCATGTTGTAGTGCCCTCCTTCAGGCGGTGAATAGAACTGGCATAGTAAGCACCTACATGGGAAGAAAATAAAGACAACACGTGGCTGTGGTACACAATGCCATGGCATGTTGTTCTATTACGGTATCTATTCTGGTGAGCTGCCTCTTTCCTACGCTCCCGAGGCATAAGCCTACAGTGTCATCATCACTGACATTTTTTCGGGAAGAGAAGCTTGTGTACATCCTGTACCACCTTCAGCATGACTCAGTTTCACGAAACTGTGAGCAGTTTTTGTCCATTGCATGAGGAATATCTCGAGGCTTGATAAGCAGGGCATCATGTTTTTTTATTTTCTGATCAACTTTTAGTTTGATCTGAAACTGAAGAATGAATGAAAGAAAGCTGCAGCACATTACAAAACACTTGTTACATATGGCTTCCATTAGCGTTATCGAACTTATTTGGGGGACCACTCCATAGACAACACCAATACATGTTTTCTCGACCAGAGCTCTATCGCATCATGTCATTACTGTTAGAGCTGTGCAAACAGCAAAAATTTTGGGAGAAAAGCAAATTCAAATATTTTTCAAACAATCCCATGTTAACTTACACAGAATATGTCCCGATAAACGTGGGAAAAAGGACAGATCTACTGCATGACAAGTCTCCTCCCACAAAGTCATTCCCAGAAAAAAAAGTCTAGTCTTAAAGAACAGTCCAACAGAGCACTGTACAGGTAAATGGGTTAACTTCACTAATGTACACAAGTGAGAAGTGTTATACAATGAAGTGTACTGCATGCAGGAATGCGCCACTTATTGCAGGGCAAAGCATATTTTGCTCCCTAATAACAAACTAGTTCGAGTAGTAAAATATAGTTTGACTAGTAAAAGTTGGGTGTGAATCAAATTGAACAGCAGAGATATCCAAAAGTTTGAATATTTGCACTGCCCTGGTTAATTTGTACTTACGTGGGAGCTGTCACGGTTGCTTGTTCATGCCATTGAGGGCACAGCTGATTGCCTTGCTGGCATTTGCCAGGTAGATTATGTCATGACCGACGACACGTCACATGTTTGTCCTGAACTTAATTCTGTATTCCTGCATGCCAACCATGCACACCACACCACACACCGTGTACCCTCGTTCGCCTCTGCCCGCCTACACACACTCACTCGCTCCCACCGCTGTCTTCCCTGCATTCGCGTCACCTCTTCTCTGCTCAGTCAATTACTGTTGACCCTGCACATGGCTGCTGAGAACCATGGCTCCTCATTGCGGGTCTTGGGCTCGCTTGCTCCAGCTCTTGTGTGTCACAAATCATTGTTAATTGAGCGTAGTGAATGGGCAGAGCTTGCCATGTGCTTTGTCTATTCTTCAGGCATGTCAAAATCACCATGTCTAAGATGCTTATCAGATGGGAGCTGCACAAACAGGAGAGCTTGCTCTGCACTCCCGGTATATTGTTTGCTTGCACAGCCACATGTATGCATGGTTCACACCCTCAGAAAGCTTAAGTGCTTTCCTACATTGCACTTACAGTGGAACCCCGTTCATACGTTTTTCAGCGGACCGGGAAAAAAAGCGTAACAGCCGGGACAACGCAAGAGTGAGGAAAGCTCTTAAAATGAAAGAGAACAGGGCTGCTTTGACTTCAAACAACTTATTTCAGCAAGATGAGCCATCTACAGTCGCTGGATGGCCATCTACAGTCGCCAACTGATAATTTGGACGACGATAATTCGGACAGCTGCGCAGTGCCGCCAGTGCCCCCATATACTTAATGTGTTAAGACAGCCGATATTTCGGATGGTTTCTAGCTCTAAATTCAATAATTCGGACTCCGTTCGCAGCTGTCGAGCACACTGAATGGGCCGCCATTATAGCCTCTGGTGCCCCAATGAGGGAAGGTATGGCCTCTGAGACTGTGTTCAAAACTGTGATCTCTGAGGCTTAGTCCCTGCGCAAAGCACGAATTTCGGAGGCAAGTCACCCCGTCAGTACGATCACCGCATCCTGTTCCGGCACTGCGCACATGGTTTGCGATTGTGAGTACAACTGGTCACATCGGGTCCGCGATCACTTGACAGCACTTTCACGTTCCGTCTTCAGTGCTTGTTTATTTATTTTGCATTTCAAGACGTCTTTCTCATGATGTTAAGCGACAAGTCATGTCTAGTGGTACGAATGATGGACTCGTAGTCCACGCCGACGAGCAAGCCAACGAAGACAAGCCAAGTACACGGCGCTGATAATGTCGCATACCTGCCGACACCTTGAAAACAGTGTGAGCAGACGTAATCAGCACAGTTTCCATAACACTAGATTTACTTCTGCTGGTTGCAAATGAGCCCGACTTTGCAACATAAGAGCCTGAACTGCCGTCGATCACGAGCTGAAATGCGGACATAGTTGACGACCGTGAGGCTACAATGTGGCGATTCCTGCCAAGTGTGACCAAGACTGTCAAAAGTCAAATCAAGATACAGTCGAACCTCGATATATCGAACACGGATATATCGAATTATTGCCTATATCGAACGGTTCCCATATCACGCGGGAAATCGCATGCATTTTTAATTTTTCATTTCGAACAAAGTTTTACACGTAATGGATATATCGAACTCAGCCACCCCAGACCGCCCGCGCTCCGTTGACAGGCGGCGAGCTTTCCCGCAACACTCACGAAACTAGCGGTAGCGCGGTGGGTGTTTACGACTGCTGCACACATCGATGGCGCCGAGAGCGCCACTTGTACGTAGCGGCGTACGCACGCCGCATATCCTTGCAGCGTCGACGCACTGCACTTGTTGCACTAGCTCCTCCCCGTCGTCACATCGATCGTTGTGCTCGTAGCCTCGTAGTGTTCGTGTGTGTGGAGTTAGGCCTGTCGCACGTCATGGTGTGTGTAACGATGGCTGCAAACGCTAAGAAACGGACGACCCTGACTTTTGCAGCTAAACTAGAAGCAATCCAGCGCGTGGAGAATGGTGAGAAGAAGTCGAACGTCACAGAAGCATTTGGCATACCAAGGAGCACATTGAGTACTCTGCTCAAAAACAAAGGCGACATAAAGGCCAAGGCTGAGAAGAGTCAGCACTCGGGCGCGTGGCGTGTACGCAAAGCTGCCTTCGAAGATGTTGAGAAGTCGCTTCACAAGTGGTTCATCGACGCAAGGGCCCGAAATATTCCTATATCGGGACCGATGTTGCAACAGAAGGCAAAGAACTTTGCATTCATTCTTGGTGCCGAGAATTTCAATGCGAGCAGCGGTTGGCTGCAACGATTCAAGACTCCCTTCGACATTGTCGGGAAGACGGTGTTGGGAGAGAGTGAGGACGCCAATGATGAAGAAATTCAGAAGTGGCTTGATCACGAGTGGCCCAGAGTTCCCGCCAAGTATGAGCCGAACCAAATCTTCAATGCTGACAAGACGGGCCTATTCTGGCAAATGCTTGCGCGACAAACGCTGGACACACGCGGGGACAAGTGCCACGGGGGCAAGCAAGGCAAGGCCGGTGTGACGGTCCTATTGGCTGCCAATATGGATGGAAGCACGAAGCTGCGGCCACTTGTAATTGGCAAGTTTCAAACCCCGAGGTGCATGCGGAACTGCCCCAATATTCCGGTGACTTATGCCTGGAATAAGCGCTTGTTGTGTGCGTCGCTTCTTCTGTCAGTCTTCGTGTTTTTTGTGCGCTGCTACCTTGAGATGAACCGATACCAACTCGCCTATGGAATAAGAAGTCGTGGATGACGAGGGATATTTTCCTCAAGTGGCTGAAGGCGTGGGATTCGGACCTGGCGCGTCAAGGACGGAAGGTATGCCTTATTGTCGACAACTGCATAGCACACCACACCGATGCCCAGCTGAGCAACATCGAAGTGGTACTTCTGCCGCCTAACACCACTTCGAAGCTGCAACCGTTGGACCAGGGCATTATTCGCACGTTTAAGTCCAGCTACAAGCGTCGGCTGATCGAAATTTTGCTTGCCAAGCTCCGGATGGGCCAAGACCTGAAGATCGATCTTTTGGGCGCCATCCAAATGCTGAAAGCGTCGTGGGATAACGTCAAGCAGTCGACGATAGCCAACTGCTTTCAGCATGCGGGCTTCGCTGGCTGCACTGACGAGGCATCAGTGGGAGAATCCTAGGAAGCTGGGTTGGCATGCGCAGATGAAGAAAGCGAGCTCGCCGAAACGTGGAGCAAGCTGGAGAGCTTTGTTGGTGCCGAGCCGCAAAGCATGTGCATTGACGACTTCGGTGGAGGTGACGACAGCACTGGTACAACAGCGGAGCTGACGGATGTGGAGATTGTCGCCGAAGTTACCGCTGAGCAGCCAAATGAAAACGCTGCCGAGATGGATCCCGCAAGCGCTGATGATGCCCCGCTCCCTACATCAGCTGAGGTCATAGCTGCTCTGGCCCTTGTGCGCCGCCACTGCGGCGCGATTGAAGGCACCGGCCTATCACTTGTGGATCGCCTGGATTACATTGAGGACGCAGTCGTCAAACACGCCATTGCCAACAAAAAGCAGGCTACCCTTTTTCACTATTTTAAGCCACCGCAATAAATGCTTTGTTTGAATCTTCAAGTGAGTATTTACTGCACCATGATTGGTTCATGGTTGTTTTCCACAAGTTTTTGACGCATATTTTACTTGATTTTTTATATCGAATTCTGGATATATCGAACTATTTCCCAATCGCCGCGCTGTTCGATATATCGAGGTTCGACTGTAGTGGTGCCCGGGCGGGTACGGCGTGCCAGGTTGCGACGCATCATGCGGGAACACGCCCACAGTTGCGATGTAACAGTGGGGTTCACAATACATGGGATCCTATGGGAGCTATGCCGGGACCGATGAAAAACAACGTAACAGCCGGGAAAGCGCAGCAGTGAGGAACGTAACAGCGGGGTTCCACTGTACATTGCAGGGACTCCTTGTCATAGTTTTGCAAATGATTGAACCTATTCCACATCTTCAGAAGTCGTAGCTAATCATGAGTGCAGACATCTGTAAGCTGCCCTTTTTTGCACAATGGAGACAGCTACCATTATTGGCCAATGACCATTAGGGCCCTTCAGTGTTAAAATGCTTCACCAGCAAGAAAAATCAACCACAATTTATCCTTTACAACTAGCTGCCTTCTAAATACAGTGTCTCTTTTCCAAAGATGGTCAATTATTGGGAGAGTCAAACTTCCTCACTTCTTCAACATGTTTCACTGGCATGCTATGTCGACTGTGTTGCTTGGCTAGCTAGCTTATTGTGCAGCAGGTGTGATAAATGCCTTTAATTTGTGGGTTCTTTTTATGTCCTTTGTTTCTAGAACAAATGAGATCCCACTGGTAATAACTGAATTGCGCTGTGACAAGCCACTACCATGTCAAACTCTAGTACGAGATAGCTGGTGCGTTAGGAAAGGAGCAAGCCATTTGCATTGCTGCTGCTATTCTCAAGGCCTACAACTGTGCTAACTATGCTTCTGATAAAGATATCTAGAGCTCTAGTATGGGCTGAGGGAAATGCCACATTATCATCCTCATCATCACCATCTTTTGAGTCCACTGCAGCACAGAGGCCTCTCCCAACGATTTCCAATCCATCCCATCCTGAGCGAGCTGGTTCCACTTTATGCCCACGAACTTCTTAATTTCATCGCTTCATCGCGTCTGTTGCGTTTTCCCTCTGTTGATATCCAATCCGTCGCTCATAGGAGTAGCAGTGGGCATAGTATGGAATAGTGAGTGAGACGAACGCAAGAAGCATGATCAGAACTTACGCACGAAAACTGAGGTTATTAGTCTTCAAAGTTCAAAACACGAGCAGACAGCCTGAAAAAAAGTTTCCCTTTCGCATTTCACTCTCCCACAGATGACACTGGTTGCTTCCAAATCCTGCTAACATCTCATACAGAGACAACAGAAGTTTTACTTCACCACGGCCTGTACAAAGTATCTTGCCACCGCTCTTTTTGACAGAGCTGTCATAATGGATACAATGAACCACATGTGTCAGTCAGGATACACAGTTGTTTTCAAAGTATGACATTTAAAAAGGTTTCCTTTCTTTTGTATATTGCAAAAAGAAATACTTCTGTTGTGTCTTGAATGAACCTCCAATCGTTTCAAACTGCATTGGTGCACCACTGGTGCTCTTGACCAGTTTTCGAAACAAATTCAGAGTAGTTGCACCCTTTTCCCGCTGGGTGCAATGAAGGCACCGATTGTCTCCTAGCAGCAGTTTGGCTGCCACCTCCATTGGAACCGTACAATAAACAAGTTTATGCCTATGTTTTTTTCATATTTTCTTGCTAAGCAGCATGCCCTAAGCAAGAAACCACATGAATGTAACATGCGACTTGGTATGCCAAGCCAATCAGAATGCGCAGTCATTGTCATCACTGCAAGGTAGCCAAACATAACTTCCTGTGACAAAAATAACCGTTGTGTGCCACCATGGTTCAAGCAGAAAGTAGTTTCTTCGTTAAAATAAAATTATAACCACATCATTTTTGTTTTTGTTTTTTTAAGGCCTTCCACTCTAGTTGTGACATCCATGCATGCCACAATTCTAAAATAAGCGATAAAAACGGCATCCTCGCTTGGTGTCGCAGGGCCCCTTTAACTCTTAGAAGAAGACACCTTGTTCATGATCAAAATAACGACTAAGACAATGGGATAAATTGCAGTGAGCTTTGTTTGTTTTGGATAGCATTACATGGATGTGCATTTACAATACAGTTGAACCCATTTATAAGAGACATTCACCAGGGAAAAGTTTCTGTCCATTATATGAGTGGTCTCTTATTAGCAGGGTGCCACATCTTCACGTCTTGATCAACCCGCATTTCAATACGGGCACATTACAACTAAAGTGACCATGAAAGAAGGCTACAGCCTGTTAAAAAGGGTTTGTTATACACTATTTGCCTCAATGTTAGGCGGTTTGCTTGGTGGACTGTGTCACTCGGGATGCAATTCACATTTTCTCTGCCACAACTTTCTCACATTACTTCGGTATCATTTTGACAATGAATTAACTGTAGTTAGCAGCCAAGAGCACTGCGTTTAGAGTTAAAATATCTGTGACAAGCAAGACTGTTGACCAAAATTTAGGGATATTTTACCCTTGATAACAAAATGTCCACAGGAACGTGTCTGTTACAAAAGAGGTCTAACTAATTGGAGAAATGGGCAGCCAATCTTGTCGGTGAACGACTTATATGCAATTGTCTCTCAGATCAGTGTCTCTTATAAGTGTCATCAGTGTCGTGGTGTTCACTGCTCTTCTTGTGTCCGTGTCCTGCACGCCTCTTCTTTTGATTATGGAATGTTACCAACTCGCTCAACTTTCTGTCCTTTTGATCTTATAAAGAGGTTCGACTGTCCATCTGCATGTAGTCCTTCCAGTGCTCATCTTTCCCATGACGACATCTGGTCTATGCCTTACTTATGCGCAATTCCATACAATAATGCCCATCGTACTCACCTGGCCTGTGGGTGGTTGCTGGTCGTGCACAGCGGGGCAGTCCGATGGCAGGCCGGACGCGATGGCAGCCTCCAGGGTGTGGTCGCGCACCTGTGCGACCTTGAGCCGCCACGTTGGGCTGAACAGCAGCGGTGTCAGGCAGTAGTGGACCAGACGGGCCTCCTTCTTCACCTGCGTCAGCATCTTCTCCTGTGGGGTACAGCAGAGGAGCCTTGAGAACACCAATACTACCAGCGCCACAAATAAGTAACGGGGTGGTCAGCCACATCAGCATGTTTTCAAGTGCTAAGGCTACTGCTTTGTCCAAGACCCCTCAGTTGAGTGTAGAAAGGCAATAACGGAGCTTCATGCTTGCCATTGACTTCATATACATTGGAACTGCATTGTTACATTTATTAATTAAGGGACAACCTAAAGAGAATGCATTATCCCAGAAAACATATGGACAGCTAAAGCTTTTTCACAGCCCCAATGGTGCATATCTTATCAGTAATGAGAAACAGTCACCGACCAATCTTCTAGACTTGGTGGGGACTGAAAAGTGGCTTAAGCACCTAACAGTCTGAAAAATTCGAGACAAGTCTATACTGCTCCGCCTCATACTACACTTGGACACGACCAGATTTGCTTGCATTTTGGCTAGAGTGAGGTTTCTGGTACGCTCACTTGACGAGAGCATAACTGTGCTGGCAATCTAAGCCGCCGGCAACAGCCATGATATCTGATCACAGCCAACTGCGGCACAACCCAACATATGATTTCGTCATCCTTATTTCGGTTCGCAAAGGTTGTCATTGTGCATTAGGTCCTCTATCCATTCGTTGGATTAGTGCCATCAATCGTGCTGTCAGGGTCATCTGCTAAGAGTTCTTCCGAAGCCTAGAAATGCGTGAGCATGTAGTAGTGTGTGACGAACTTCCACTTTACCGCCTTCAATGTATCGGACACATATGTATGCGCAAATGCACTTAATGTATTGAGGACACATTTAATGTTTACACCCCATGCACAAAATGGTGTCCGGAAAAAACATACGAACACACACCCCACAATCAACACAAACACACACACACACCCACATTAAGTGACAATGATAGCACTGACCGGAATTAAAAAAGTGACTTCCCAGGAGTTCTTTCAATAGCAAAGGAGGAGCAGGCATAGCCTCTGAAGCTAAAGTATGGTATGCGCTTTCCAACCTCAGAGGCCATATATAGGGTCATCAAAAGTCAAGCCTGGTCAAGCCAGCCAAAAATTCAACATGGTGACTTCCATAACAGAGTAGAATGGCCCATATGGGTGATCTAGTCTGGAAAATGGAACGTTAGGGTGCGAATTCGTCTGAAAAGTTGGTCGCAAGAATGCATCAGCCCCATGAGAACCTCAACCGTGCATTTATCGAGTTCGGAATATCCATCAAGCCCCAACTTTTGGAATCAGAAAAATTTGTTGGCGATTGTTGCATGTCTGCATTTGTGGGTTCAAAACCTGCAGTTACCACCTGGCTAAGTGCTGGCAAGACGCGACACGCAATTTTGCTGCTCCTTGTAATGGTGGCACCAAACGACAGGAGCCGTCGCCATTGCCAGCAGACACAAAACTATCAATGTAGGTGCCATCACAATTTTTTGAACAAAAAAACTGAAAAGGATGAACTATAAGAGATCAAGAAGCTAATAATGCATGACCTAATAGGAATTACATGGCAGTGGCATACCACAGCAAGAAGAAAGAATGTATCAAAAGGTTTTACTGCCGTTACCTTTATGAAAAACAGCTTACCATGACAAGGAGGTTGGCACTAGTGCCCTTGTCGTCGTAGATGCGATGGAATTCCACAAGTTCTGTAAGAAAACATTAGGAGTGCTTTTACGAGCATCAGTATTACAGGAGTAGAGTGACATCATACGGGAATCATCGCAACCAAAATAAATGCCTGGCAAATGGAGGCTTACATGTCCATGGTCCTTACTAGCTGATTTCATTATACATAATAGGAATCACACAAGGAAAGAATGGCTTATACATAACTGTTTTTAAAGGTACTGTACCGTGTTCAGTTTGCCCTGGAAGAACATGGCTAACACACAACAATATTAACATAATTGTGCACTTGTCTGAAAGCACTTGCACAGACTACACATAGCGGGAGCAAATGCTCTGCAAGGCATTTTATGGGTAGCCGCCTACCTAGCCTCATTTCAGTGTGCACGTTACATTATCAGATGGAACAATGTGAAAAAAAGGTTGATGAACATGGTATCACACGCTCTTCTGTCCTTACTACCTAACAAAACATGTGAAACACAAGTGCCTGAAGTATAAAAACACCGACGAGAAACACTGAAGGTCTCTGCATCTTTTTGTCACATCCAATGATGGGACAGAAAGCTGTTCATGTGCTGTGGCAGTTTCAAGCAACACTGGACTCAATGACTGACTGCAGTGTCACCATGCATACGCTGTGTGCATGCAGTCTTTCCCATATTCCCTCTTTCTGTTAGGCCCTTTCACTTATCCCTAATTGTCAAGGTAACAAACTACAGGCTCGTCTCACTGACTTTCCGAAGCTCCCTCACCCTTCTGTCTGTCTACCACACTTTCCTACCATTTAAAGGAGGGCCTACCTAGTCGGGGGCCTACCTAGTTGGTGCATGATTAACAAATACACTTAGAGCATGAGAAAAACAGGACATACAATCTAAGAATAACGCCTCTCCTGTGTCTATTCCTTGCTTGTGTTTCCTATTTTTCCCATGCTCTAAATATCAAAAGGCGTTTCGACGGTGTTTCCTGTCTGGTTGGGTTTGATTAAAGAGAACTGGATGATAGCTCAAACCAATTAAAGTTGATAGCCAAAGTTTCGGAGCCCACTCAGCACCCTCATTAGGGGGCAACTGGGGACTGGTTCGCTAGCAGCAGCGAGTGGAGGGGGGGAGAGGGGTGCAGAAAGTGGGGAAAGGTGGCGAAGTCAAAAGGTAAGAGCTGACAGGCAGAATTTGTGTTCCCCACCATTATACAAAGCCCCACTCACCCCTTCTCCGCAGTCCTCGCATGTCCTGTACCTGACGCCCATGTCGGATAACAGGGTCGTCGCAGGTGGCGTACGAGGCCGCCTGCATGGGTGTCTTTGGCTTCACACCTCGCAGCACCTGCCCAACGACGTTGTGCACCGCTAGCCTGGTTGCCGCAGCCATTGCAGCGGTCTCCTGGTGCCGGCTCGGAGGGTTGTGGCGCGAGATCATGTGATCAAGGAAAGCCCACAGGTTGCTCGGCATGCCGGATGCCAGTGTTGGGGTCTGTGTTGCCACAGCCATGCTGTGCAATTGGTGGCCAGTTGTTGGCTGAAATGTCAAGGCATATCTTTGTTTGTTTGAGAAGAACTTGAATTTGGCCTAGCTGGTATTTACTGCACGAGACACTGATTGCAACAGAGTACACAGACATGGAAAGAGAACATGAACAACACACTGCCCATGTCATTGTTCTGTGTTCTCTCTGTCTTGTTCTAGTGAAAGCCAGCACTTTCCTGCAACACTGTCAAATCTGCAATAGCCCAGTGGGCATTCCCAACAGCTGTGAATGAGGCTGCGCACCAGAATCAACTGCGCTGAAGGTGCGATTTGAACACATATAACTAGCGGCATGTACAAGCATATTCGACAATGGCTGCATTTGACGAATCGGCTCGTTGCTGTCACTGCTTGTGGGACATCAACAGACTACAAAGAGGGGCACCTAGAAGGGCTTCAACGTCAGCTATCACTACTTCTGACATTGTCTTTAAAAATGAGAGAAGACTAACGGGTTTTGCACACTGCACTGAGCCTACTCTCGGTGGCTTTGAAGCCTTGCCAAGACACAGCACAAGGGTTTCAGGACAAATTATGCCATGTCAAAAACCATATATGATACACTATCCAATTGTTATGTCTTCATGTGGATGAGTCTCTTTCTTCACACTTCAACACATATCATACGTATATAAATACAGTGTAGATCGCTTATATCATGAGTTGCGGAGTTGTAAAAATCTGCACCATAAACGGTACGACACCAACCATTTACAACCAAAACATGCTTTTTCTTGGCTTTTGCATATGCCAAACGGGCAACCCACTTTGCAAGCACAACTGATTATTCATTCCACTTGCACGTACACATGCAATGCAATCACAACACTGAATGTCGGCATTGCATACGCCTCTGTCCGGATATGTGAACAGCCTATTTTCCAAACTTAAGCAAAGCCAGGCTTTGATGGACCCATGACATTGCCCCTTTCGCCGCACACCACTTTGCAGCTAATGCCATGGCTATCCTTGAATCGGTGGATTGATCGTGACCTAAAAGAGCACCAAGAGACTTGGCTTTTGTTGGAGCACAGGGCTACTTAGCAGTATGCTCCCAGTGCTAACTTCACAGAACTATCTGAGGAGCTCTGCATCCACATCTCTGTACCTTGACACATATATTCCCTTCCATGACTTGCCGTCTTGACGAAGACATGATTGCCGTCCTGAAGAAGACAAGTCCACTTGTCGGAATGTTGGCTCCAGTGACATTCCTGTTTCCCTGTTATACATCGTTTTAGCATTCTGTTCATCATACAAGCCTCCATCTTCCCCTGAGCTTCTCTTCTAGTTTGGATTCCATGACAGCGAAGATGAATCTTGCTGCAGTTGCTGCAGTGATATATCCTTGTTCTTGTAGAAACGCTGTATTTAGCCACCACTAACACCTTCTTCATCCCACTTTCTGTGTCCCTAGTCAAGCATTCCTTCGTCTCAAGCGGCAAAGGCATGCCTCTTTCTCACACCACTTGAAGATCGCTGCCAACGCCATGGTGACAGAAGCCCGATAACACATGTGCACAGAGAAGACAGTTACAACGTAACTACATACACACACCAAATGCAACAAAGAAAGTTGAGGGGAAGAAAACAAAACAAAAAGAAAAAGATGAGTGCACTAGAGCTTATACTCTGCACTCCACACACCCGGATTGGACGAAAACATGCGTCGTCCTTCTTCCACGGCTTCAAGGTCTCCCACATTTCTCCTTTTACAGCATAAGCTGTTGTGAGATCACAACAAGGGTCGTTTTTGGCGCCGTGGTTGTCCGCTGCCGGTGTCCATAACCGCTGTAGCGCAAATTTTAGAAAAAATAACCAGGACCGAGGAAGATTCAAACCCACGTCCTCTGCGTGGCAGTCAAGCATTCTACCACTGAGCTACGCCTGTGCTTAAAAAATCTTCACTAAAAGAGCTAAACAGGTATAACGTCTGCCGAGGAATCGCATTAACAAACGTAACGTTACGTGGCAGGAAAATAATACGCCACTACACGTCGCGAAAAATGGATTGCATAACAAGTTCGAGGAATCCTTTGAAAGAACACAGGGCTGCATGCTTTGTAGCTCTGAACCAATTACGGAGGCACTGGTAATTATGGTGTAGTGGGTACTTCCCTACTTGGCAAAATGATAACAGTAATGGCGCAGGCAATACCTATCACCTCTACTTGCACTAGTTTCCTCAAGCGTTTAAAATGGCCTCTAAGAAGGTAGCTCCTCCAGCTTACGCTGTCACTGTCCTGCGGTTCCGCGCAGGCCTGGCTCTTTTTTGTGTGGCTGTTCACTCTTCACCACTAGTCACAAGTGTGCCTACGTGGGCCTGCACTCTCATTCTTCCGCATCCGCGCACCAGGGGTGGCGACAGGCAACTGTGTGGGCCGTGCTCTGTGCACCGATTTCATGGTTGTGCACTTAACAGAACTGCTCTACAATCGGCATTCTGCTTCGTGCGCCTGTGCAATAAGCGGTCAGCCTAACACTTTAGTTCTATAGGAGTCATATCAATACAGTCGACGACCGATAATTCGGACTCCACGGGGAACTTAAATAAGTCCGAATTATCGAAAGTCCGAAAAAACGAATGCGTCAGAAAAAAAAATACTTTTATTGACACTTCAGTGTACCGGTGGACGAAAAAAGTTGTCAATGCATTGCTGCACGCACTTCCGCTTACGTGCAACCAAGTCCGCCTGTATCTCCGCCAGTGCGATACGATCGCTGTACGATGACGAAAGAACAGCGAGGGCTCGAGACAGGTCCGCATGCGACGGCTCCGGAGCACACGGCGCATCATCATCATCAAAGTCAGAACCGCTGTTTGACGGTTGCAGAACCTGCTCAATTATGTCGTCGTCATTCAATTCGGCACATGATGACACCGCACTGTCGACGTTTGCAAAGTCTTCAAACGTAACAGTGTCGGGAATCGGCACACCGCAGCCTCGCAGGTCGTCAATAACGTCCGCACCTGAGCTCGTTGCGCTGGGCGGTAGGTCCGGCTCTTCAGTTGCATTGTCGGGTTCTTCGGCTGCAGTGTCGGCGGTGTCGGGCTCACTACGCAACGTAAACGGGACCAACGGTGCCGTTTACGTTGCGTAGTGAGCCCAACACCACCGACACTGCAGCCGAAGATCCGAGTTAAATGCACCAACGGTGTCCGAAGATGCAGTCGAAGATCCGAGTTAAATGGCACCAATGGTGCCCTCACAGCCAGCGCCGAAGGCCGCTGGCTGTGAGGGCACCGTTGGTGTCATTTAACTCGGATCTTGTGAGACAGCTGGACGTAAAATAAAGCAAGTCTCAAAATAAAGATGAACGTGCGCAGAATTTAGCAAAACGCTGTACCGCAGACACATATGACAGAATGGCGGCGATAGCAGCACAGCGAAGGGATACAGGAACCGGAATGTGGGATGATCGCGATGTCGATACGATCCCCCACAGTTGAGCCGTGCCTCCAAGATCGGCATTTTCAACTACAAATCTCTCAGGCATAAAGTTGCGATCGAAATAAAGCCTCATAGATTACCAATTAGCTTTCGTTTTGATTTCTGAGGCCATACTTTGTATGGTATGGGTGCCGGAGGAGATAATAATGGCTGCCGAATCGGCCTGCGCGACCGTCGGACAGGGTCCGAATTATCGAATGTAGATCTGGCAGCTGTCCGAAATATCGGTCGTCCTTACACATTACTTCTATGGGACCATCGGCGGTGCCGCGCGACTGTCCGAATTACCGAGAATGTCCGAATTATCGGTGTCCGATTTATCGGTCGGTGACTGTAGTAAAAAAAACACAAGCTATAACCACTACCTCACTTAAAAAGGTTACATTATAAGTGGCGTGCACTGTATATCAACTACTGTGGTACACATCAACAGCTTTCCATCCTTGTGATGTTCTGATGAAGTTGTCTCTGCCATGACAAAGGCAAGCTCTCTGGTTGAAATGTTGAGTCAAGACTGAAGCTTTGCTTGCTCAACCCCTGTCAGGACAAAAGGCAATTGAACTGCATAGTGGATTTCTTGCTGTTCTCACTAATTAGCATTACGACCAAATACACTAAGACCTCGTTATAAAGAAGTTGGTGGGGGAGTCGTAACTACTTCGTAATAACCATTAGTTCACTATAGCCAACACCTATGTCGCCTATGGGAATTTTAAGAATTATAACTGCTTCAATATATCCATTAGTTTGTTATATCCCAGTTCGTTATAATGAGGTTCTACTGTAGTCCCGACAAAACATCTAACTGACCTGTTGCTGTGGCTGCTGTCGTGGGCACGGAGAGGTGGCGGTGGCCGAAGGTTGGTGAAAGAACAGCCCCATCTTCTGGACGACGACGCTGCGCAAGAAGTCATTGCGCAGGTCCTGCCACTCGACCAGCTGTCCCACCAGCTTAAACAGTTCCTGGCCCTGGTCGGACGTCCAGTTGTACAGGTAGAGGGTCAGCTGAAACAGCAATGGTGATGTGGTAAGATTTCAAGAGACTCAGCTTTTCATCGAGTTCTAGAATCTACTCAACGATCAGGCACATGTGGGCACATACAGAGTATAAGGAAAGAATTTTCATTAATACAAATCTTAAGACAAGAAGGTACGTCAAGTGCAAGAGTGAGCGTAAACCTGACAATGATGGCGTTAAGTATTACTAAATCTGAGAGAACGAATCTGGGCTGAAAATTCTGCCATCTGCATATTGTAAGGGGAGGAAATTTCATAGCCCCGCCACGGTGGTCTAGTGGTTATGGTACTCGGCTGCTGATCCGAGGGTCGCGGGATCGAATCCCGGCCACGGCGGCTGCATTTCGATGGAGGCGAAATGTTGAGGCCCGTGTGCTGTGCGATGTCAGTGCACGTTAAAGAACCCCAGGTGGTCGAAATTTCCGGAGCCCTCCACTACGGTGTCTCTCATAATCAGAGCTGGTTTTGGGACGTTAAACCCCACAAATCAATCAATCAGGAAATTTCATACGATGAAATCTGAAAATAAAAGAACTTAGAATATACAAAGATTTTTACATTTACAGCGCCTTCCAGAGGCATTCAACCGTTGTTGAAAACATGCTCGTCGCTCGTTGTCCTCTGCCTCGTTTGACTACATCTCTGAAAACTGTGCCATTTTGTTGCCATAAATACTTGCAGTCAGGCGAGTCTCATCGGCTAATTAGGAGAAGAGCACTTGCAGGGGTCCAGTGCTTAACAACGAATGGAGAGGTGCATGATATATATACAGGTCTGCACTTTCACATGGGTTTCCATGCAAAAGTGCAAACTTGAATATTGCCAGTCCTAGTTATAACACCTCCCACACGATGTTATAACTAGGAGTGTGCAAATATTCAAAATTTCAAATAATTTCTGAATAGCATTTGCTATATGCTTCAGTTCCCTGTTGCACAGATGATCTGTTCTTTAGGACCTTACTGTTCTTCTTCTAGGGACGGCACTGTGGGTGTACACTAGTGAGAAATTTTTTGCCCATGTTTAGCAACATTTCTCTGCAATATGACATTGCATTATCCCAAATATATTCAAACATTATCCTAAAAATATTTGACTTGATTTGTCCTTCAACATTAATATTCAAAAGTGCATCACACTCAAAATTTTAGTATTCGCACAGCTCTAAAAATATTCGATTCAATTTGCACTCGAGCACTAGCATTCGAATTCACTTGACACTCAAAATTTTGCTATTCACATGGTTCTAGTTATAACTGTTCGATACAGCTAATGAGTTAACATACCTGGGTTCGATATGAGCAGGACCGACTGAAATAATTATTTTGTTTGGCATTCAGCTGTGTGTTCACCGGGCGCTATGATTTCTGATAATGGTGCCGGGCTCGCAATGGTAACTGTTACTGATGAAGAACCATTCATTAATGTAGCAGTTCTTATGAGTGCATATTTAGGAATACTCACAGACTTGTCCTCAACTCGCAAGAAGAGCAGCCGCTGCCTCGGTATCAACGCCGGCTGCCGAGCTTCCCCACCGTCGGCACCCAACGTGACGTTCTTGGCCTTCTCCGGTAGCGCAAGAGTGGTCGGCGGCGCAACGACGGTTGGTGGCACCGAAGATGGCGTGCTCGGCGTTCGGCATAGCACAGGTGTTTCCAGAGATGCTGTCACTGGCAGTATGTGTGGCTCAAAGAGCTGAGTGGACTTGTGGCCTGCATTAGGCAAGAATTACATTACTGGGGTTTTATCAAAGCCAAGGATGATGATGATAATTTATAGGGTTTTTTTTTTTTTTTTTTCACATCCCGAAAGCACAATATGATTGTGAGAGAAGCCACAGTGGAAGGCTCTGAACATTGCAACCATCTAGCATTGATTGACTGATTTGTTGGGTTTAACGTCCCAAAACCAGCTCTGATTATGAGAGACGCCGTAGTGGAGTTCTCCGGAAATTTCGACCACCTGGGGTTCTTTAACGTGCACTGACATCGCACAGCACATGGGCCTCAACATTTCGCCTCCGTCGACATGCAGCCGCCGTGGCCAGGATTCGATCCCGCGACCTTTGGATCAGCAGTCGACTGTCATAACCACTAGACCATCGTGGCGGGGCCAACCATGTGGCGTTGTTGTTTAATGTGCACAGACATCGCACAGTACATGGGCCTCAACACTGTGCCTTCATTGCAATGCAGCTGTCACAGCTGGGGTCGATCCCGCAACCTTCGTATTACATTGCTGTAAGAGCACTTAACACACTTCACCTCCACTTGACGTGGCTTGACGGCTCTGAAGCCGAGTAGTGAACTATGAATGCCAGAGTGGAATGCTCTAGATAAACTTGTATCATTGGGGTACCATACACATCACTGGAATCTAGCAAAAACGCTGGTTGTATGGTTGAACAACCTATGCAAAACAAATTGACATAACAAATTACTAGCCCTAATGAAGCAAATTAAAAGTTTATTTTAGATACCATCATCTTACAAGTAGAACATGCTCATGAGAAATGGGTCGAAGGTATGTACTTTAGTGTTAGACACCACATTGTTGTTGTAATGAAAACTTACATGGCTCCTTCTAGAAGTAGAAAGGTACTCTCCAAAGATGGATCTACTACAATAATGCTTATAGTAAGAAAGAGTCGCCAGCCAAAAGATAAAAGGAAGCATAGATAGTAACAATTTGCCGACTGTGCGAAAGCACCTTTACTTGTTTTGATTTAAGTGGTTGGTGACAGTGTCCACTAATTTACGAGCTGCAAAGTTGAATTTTTATTCAGTGACACCCATTGACCGACCTGGCACCCGTGGACCCTCTTGACCTCTTTCAAAAGCAGCCAAGTTTCACCAATTAGCCCAACAAGAACTACTTCTGGTTTACCAACGTACCTAGAGCACCAGAAATTGCACCGGATATGCCAGGTGCTATTTCTTCAGTGCATTCAAGGCTTTACAATTGCTTCAGTGTATGTAACCTTAGCAATTTTATACACCTCAGACTCAACAAAATCCTAGGGGCAGATGACCTCTTGAAAACACTTCTTACTCATGACAAGGCTGTGACGATTTTCAAAAAGTACCTGCTCAACCAATCTCACGGGCGTGTACTCGCATTAGCGCCTCCATAGCATGAACTAACACTGTCCAGTTCTCCGGTTCTTCAGATAAGAAGCATATTTCGTTTCTCCAAAACCTACAGCTTGAGTTCTAATCCTGAAATTAGAGTTCACTAGATTCACTTTTCATCCTGGATGGCCACGTCATCCGGTAATATTTGAGATGTATGACACATATGCTTTACGTTGTGAGAGGTAACGTAGTGGTACGTTGTAGGGGTGACCTTCTACTAATTACTACTGCTAGCAGCGGCATCGCCGCTAGCAACCCCTTGCAGTGGGTTCGAGCACTCAACGAGCAGAGAATGAGGTCGTCGCGTTCGCGCGCTAGCTATCTCAGCCATGCCATCGCCGCGCTTCCGCGCGCTTCGGCCCGCGGCCCGACTCGAGGCAGGGCAGCGTGAACCGTCGCACGCGGCTAAAGAGGAGAACATTAGGCGCATCTATCCGAGCATGGTAATTTAATAAACACGTTAAAACAAATAAATAATACAAGGCCGAATCGAGATCTAATTACATATAAAGAATAACAACGATAACGATTAACAAAACGCGAGCACGATAACACAAACAAAGGACAGTAACAAAGAACAACACGCGAACACAGAATAACACACAAAAATAACCAAAGACCATGCAAGAGAGAAGAGCCTAACCCCGGCCAGCGCACCCGCGACCGCGAGCCCTCAGAAAAGGAAAATAGAAGAAGAACATACAGACAGGGGCGTCGGTCGCAGGTCGCCGCCGTGATCGCTGGGGCTCGCAGAAGCACGCCATCCGACCGATGGCCTGGTCGGCCGGAGCGTCACAAAAGTACGTGCACACTTCTCCAAGTCCCAGCGTGTTCTGCCGAGGCATCTCCAAAACCAGAAACGCCAGAACGCGCAAACATTCTGGGAATTTCTCGCTGCCCAATGGCAGCCTATGTTAAAACCACATGGGGCAAACGGGCGGGCCGCCGCCCCGTCCAGCTGGGGAGAGGGGGCGCGTGGCATTCCTACGAAAAACATGGCGTCGCGCAGGTCGCGGCCCCACATCCCTCCCTCCTTAAAAGCCCCCCTAAAAAAAAACAATACCGACGGTGCCAATACGCAATAAAATCCGCGAGCCCCCAACCAAAACAAAAACAAGGAAACAAACGCGACAATACAACCGCGGCAAATCTCTCAAGTGTCCGATGAAGCAGGCGCGCGCCACGGCATCTTCACCCGGACCCTGGACGCCGGCCGCAGCAGGTCTCACGTGCCGTCGACCCAGTCGACTTCCTGGCCGCACCAAGTGCCGCGACCACGGCTCCGTCCGCAACCTCGCCGTCGACGCCGCCCCGCTCCGGACACGCAGACATCGGCCGCCAAATCAGCGCGGCAGAAAACGCACAGAAACAACAAACAAAAACAGTCGTGCAGAACAAGAAACAAACTCAGTTGAACTAACGAACAATAAAATAACGCAGGGCAAGAAATCATTCTCAAAGTAGCTAAAACAAAATCTGAAAAAAGAGAAACGGTACGTAAACAGAAAGGAACACTTAGAAACTAGGACAGCGAAGAAAAGCTAAAGAAAGTGTAGAGGGAGAAAAAGAGAAAGACATCTCTGTCAGGTTATCTCTCCGTCTGGAATCAGTCGGGCAGTAACCAATGTAATCGTGGTCTTCACTAGTGCGATGCCGCATGACCTTACACTAGCGGATAATCCTTCCACGAACGCACTCTGCCCATCCGTGACACCAAACGAAACGGGAGATCCACAACGTGTTGCCTACGGAATGAACAGACGCGGAAGGGACGGCAACAGCTGAGCATTCACACTGCACCGTGCCAAATCGCAGAGCACAGTAACTTTAACAAAAGCCTTTCGCTCTGACGACTGGCAAGAATTACTATTGCAGGGGCGCGCTATCGCTCTCCTCTGCTGTCGGGGGGGGGTGCCACTGCCGACGCACGTAAACACGGCGCTAACCGCGAAGGTGGCATGATACTGTGGCCAAGCTCGTACAGACCGCGCAGAGTGAACCCCTTTCTCTCCCGGGCCACGACTACACAAGCCGCTTCGAGCCCAAAACCCGCGCTCGCCGCAATACAAGACAGCGATACTACGCGCGCGCGCCATGTGCAGTACCAACACATTCAGGCGCCTCGCCTCCCGGAGGCGAAAAACAAAACCGCGAAAGAAACTATTTACATTATGTACACATCGGTCACTCTGCCTTCAACTACGTCGCTCTTCGGGCCAAACGAAAAAAAGCAAAAGAACAACAAACAAGAAAAAAACCAGATTCCTGAGGAGAGCCCAGTGAGGATGGACCCCCTCTTTCATCCTTTCCCCCCAACCGGCCGGCTGATTAACGCCACAATGGCCTCCTTCTCTCCCGCCGCGGGGACGCTGGAACGCTCTCCCCTTCTGCGTGCGCGAAGACACAGGTGCCCAAAGGGCTATTCATGGAAGATGGCCTTCCTTCTACTTTCTTTGTTCGCTTCAGCGGCCTTTCCGCCATCTTTGCCTCCCTCGGTGCAAGTCGGCCATGTGCAACCGAACAGCGCCGTCAACTTTTCACGAAAAGAGACTTTCGGCGACCCGGGCAAGAAATAGCACGTCAACTATTCTTTTACTGGTTCTGAATTTTGTGAGGAAAGACGCGCACGACTCGAAGTCTAAAGAAAACCGTTGGACTCACCGACTTGAACGTCGCACGGGGGACAAGATGGTCAATCTCCCGGCCATGCCATGATAGAAGCCTTGGTCAATCCAACGAGTTTCCGCCACCAAGAACGAACTGCTGCATCTCGGTGGCAACTTGCATCACGCCTTTCCTCGTCCACGCTTCGCCTCACAAAACTTCGAAGCGGGTTACCAATCCGTTTGAGAAGTGACATTTGCCTCTCCTCACACCACGATACATCGACAGAGAAAAAGGGGGGACAGACAAAGAAAGACATACGCACGATACACGGCAGAGACGGCCACGCTCAACCAAAGCGCATTTGACACTGGGAACCGAACGCAACTTACCCACTCTGCCGACACCTGCTCGTCGTTCGAGCGACCAAGGGCAAGGCCCCTGGCCCCACGTTGGGCGCCAAAATGTAGGGGTGACCTTCTACTAATTACTACTGCTAGCAGCGGCATCACCGCTAGCAACCCCTTGCAGTGGGTTCGAGCACTCAACGAGCAGAGAATGAGGTCGTCGCGTTCGCGCACTAGCTATCTCAGCCATGCCATCGCCGCGCTTCCGCGCGCTTCGGCCCGCGGCCCGACTCGAGGCAGGGCAGCGCGAACCGTCGCACGCGGCTAAAGAGGAGAACATTAGGCGCATCTATCCGAGCATGGTAATTTAATAAACACGTTAAAACAAATAAATAATACAAGGCCGAATCGAGATCTAATTACATATAAAGAATAACAACGATAACGATTAACAAAACGCGAGCACGATAACACAAACAAAGGACAGTAACAAAGAACAACACGCGAACACAGAATAACACACAAAAATAACCAAAGACCATGCAAGAGAGAAGAGCCTAACCCCGGCCAGCGCACCCGCGACCGCGAGCCCTCAGAAAAGGAAAATAGAAGAAGAACATACAGACAGGGGCGTCGGTCGCAGGTCGCCGCCGTGATCGCTGGGGCTCGCAGAAGCACGCCATCCGACCGATGGCCTGGTCGGCCGGAGCGTCACAAAAGTACGTGCACACTTCTCCAAGTCCCAGCGTGTTCTGCCGAGGCATCTCCAAAACCAGAAACGCCAGAACGCGCAAACATTCTGGGAATTTCTCGCTGCCCAATGGCAGCCTATGTTAAAACCACATGGGGCAAACGGGCGGGCTGCCGCCCCGTCCAGCTGGGGAGAGGGGGCGCGTGGCATTCCTACGAAAAACATCGCGTCGCGCGGGTCGCGGCCCCACAACGTCTGAATTAAAGTGGCGACTTTCTCAAAAACAAACAGCAAGGAAACCAATATTCAGTTGTCAAAAAGTGTCAAGAGTGTACTTACAATCTAACTTCCCATTGAACCAGATAATTTTAGCTTACTGCTCTCAGTTTAGGAATGACAACTATGAAAGCTGTTGCCATGAGGGTGGACAAGTGTTCGAACACATGTTCATACGCATGATAGACCGATCTCACCACATGATCTACGCACCATACAGAGTACTCTGAGCATAACTGGTGTGGCCACTCACTGCGTGCTCTGAAATGATTGATTTATGGGGTTTTTACATCCCAAAACCACAACATGATTATGAGAGATGCCATAGCCGAGGGCTCGGGAAATTTCGACCACATGGGGTTCCTTAAAGGGGCACTGACACGAAAACTTTTCAGTCTGCTGTTTTTTCGCTGCAATACGTAGCTGGGGACCTGTTAGCCACAACACGGCACGTCATTTGCTCCAGCGTGCGTCAGATAATTATTTACGGCCTGTTTATTACCCACTAGTTTCAGTTTTGGTTTGGGAGAGCTCAAAGAACGACAAGGCGCCTGGTGCAGCTGGCGCCATCTAGCGCTCGCAATGGAGTAAACGAGTTCGACCACGTGAGCACACATAACTGTGACGCACTTCCGCACGACAACCGCCGCGTGCTCGTTTTCCTTCGCCTGTCACACGTCCTGCGCATTGTTGTCAGCTGTTGCTGTCATCGTTGTTGGCTGGCAACTATTTTCTTAAGGTCTGGCGTCGCCGGCAGTCTACTAACGCAGCCGCGGAGAATAAGCAATGGCGGCTATGACGTCATCAGTTGCTAGCTGCACTGTCGGAGCTCGGCTGCCGTGGTGACGTCGCGGAAGTTGGGGGTCCCCTTCAGGTCACCTTTGCTGTTGTCGATGTCGCTACGGCGTCTAGCGCTCGACTGCGCATGCGAACTTCAATATTCATTTAAATAACTTTCGGAGCTGTGTTCGCCATTGAGATTTGGTAGATGACATCTGTATGTCCACGAAAATCGATCCCGCAGGCTACCTTAGCAGCGAAATTTTGGTGTCAGTACCCCTTAACATGCGATGACATCGCACAGTGCACGGGCCTCAACATTTCACCTCCATTAAGATACAACTTCCGGCGCTGGGACTTGATTCCTTGATGTTCGGACCAGCAGCCGGGTGCCATAACCACTAGACAACTGTGGTGGGGCGTGTGCTCTGAATAAACCAGCTTATTGCACAAATCCTTGTCGTGATCGACGATAGAATGCTGTGTAAAACTGTGTGTGAATGTCAATGTATGTGTTTCATTTAAGTTGGCCCAGCACCCTAGATTTGCTTAAGAAATGGACTGTTGACAGTGCTGACATGTGGCCAGGTCATCTCATTGTTAGCTGGTGCGCTAGCGTCACTTGTCATTGCTGTTAGAGCATTCAGTGAATGAATAGCAATTCACAAAAATAGCAATGAATAATGTCAAAGCGCATAGCTGTTGTGATAGCTGCTGTTCGCACGCATTCACGGAGAAACAAACTGAAACAGGCACTGAACGATACGTATACAGCCTGCATACAGAATGTCCAGCAGTACCCCACAGTGCTGCTGTCTTTGAAACTTTGTGTTCACTTCAAAGATTTGTAAAACGAGGCTGCTGGCACCTTTCGCATGGTTTAAGAAAGCTTTTTTTTATTATGATTTCTTGCTTAGGAGATGTCGGAAATTTTAATAGTGCCAGCTATCCCTTTTCCGAAAAGAACTCATAATAAGATCACATATATAAATACAATGGTTGCATTTGTGTTCTCCACCAAAGGGCACACACATCGAGCATATGAGGGACAGAGAAGCAGCAGCACGCTTTGACTGAACGCGGTGGTGAGCTGATGGTTTCACACCAATGTTGTCGCTGGGCCTTTACTGCTTCGAAAGCAGTGGGCAGTAATTCACTAAGAGCTGGCAACACTCATACGATCCAAATTTTTGTAGCCATTGTCGACCCTATACGTTCTGCTCATAACAGCATCAAAGGCTGATGGGAACAGCGAAATGCTGCGAGCACCGCTGGCTGCAATGTAGCTATGCGGTTGAGCCTTTGCCGTGCACTGGGCTGAGCTGTGCATGCAGTTAAGCTTAGTTTATATCAGAGGTTCATGCTAGATGACTGGCAGTCATCACCGATCATTAAAGGAAGTCAGTTTTAAGCACCACTACCTTCGATCAAGCAATACTTCCCTAAAGAAACCACATTTTGTCCAGTCTATTGCCTTGGGCAGTGATGTTACTGAGCATGCGGTGTAAAGCATCACAGTTGCTTATCGGTTCATCGGCTGTGCGGCAATTGTGCTTTGACGCAGTAGCAAACTGCTATAGTGCCATACATTAAACACACAGAATTTGCTACAAGAAATGTGCCATACATGCCGCTCTGTCCAATACTGCTATCTTGTCGCACCCATTCCAGTCGGAGCTCGGCATTCTTAACACAACAAAACTGAGGCCGTCTTGTTGCAGGCTGTTGTAGTGGCATCTCAACACCTATTACATAAGCCCAACCATCTCGCTTCATGCAAATAAATCCACTAAAGCTCATAAACACAGCACGCCAATGCAGAAGCCCCACAGCTGAAAGAACAGAGTACTCCACGTACTGGCATAGTGCAACTCACGGCGAGATCAGTCTATTCCAGCTATACTGTATCAGCTACATCCACTCTGCAAAGTGTATCTGCCCCCAAGGGTTAACAACTGTACTCCTTCATAAAAGCTGTCGTAGAACTCTCCTATACTGCTTACACAGAAGACATTGCAGACAGGATTGCAACTTGGCAGCCCCGTCCCTCACCTTTAGTCGTACGGTTGCTCTCAATGTATGCCGACAGGCTTGAGATCCCCATGAATGCCTTCCACTGGGCCATGTCCCGACCAACGACAATGAAGCATCGCTGGCTGCCAGGAACAGCAGTTTCGACATACTTCTCCGGAAACTGGAATCGTGTTCACAGTTACAGCAAGGTTATTGCAGTGTTGCGGTTATAACTGCATAATTACTTGATGACAGTAACAGTATCACACATAAACACTTTTTGCTCACGCAAGGGCCCCATAACACTTCAAAATTTGCTTACATGTGAGCCTTGCATAAGTCAGGCTCATGGTCACTTACAAACACCTAAACTGTGACCAAACAGACCCTTTTGAAAGTTCGCAAGTGTGCTTCTCTACACTGCACATTTGCCCAAGTAATGGGTGTGCCTGTTCTGTCCAAATGTATGCAGTACTGCAGCTGCATATGCAAGGGCTTGTACCTTGTGCAGGTTTACATCACAAGGGCTGAGTCTACGTTTTCCATGCTAAAGTGCATGCAATCCGGGCTTGTATGTGCTGTTTACAGAATAAATTATAATGCCATTAGTTGAGCAAACCGCATAGCAGGAAAGGTAGCTTTAAAATTTTCAATAGGATGTATAGCTAGCAAGGCAGCCAAGCTAGTGATAACCTCTGCATTTACCTACCCCATCACCTATGCTTTTTTTTTCTTTTTTTTTTCTTTCTTCAAGGCTGTGAACACTGGCAATGGCAGATTCATCAGCATGGCTGACCTGACTACTAACAACGAAATTACAGGTCAGCCAGAAAAAGACAGAATGCATACAAAAAAATTACAAGAAAAAGCAAGCAATTTATATATGAGATTGCGGGCTCTGCAGTTAAACTATGTTGAAGCAAAGTCCATCTCAAATGAACACGGCTTCATTACATCTGATAATTTTCTATAAACATATAAAGGGTGTGCAAATATTTAAATTTTCGAATAATTTTCTAATACCATTTGCTATTGATTAGATTTACATTCTACTTTTACCATTCAAACTATTTGAAGATTGCAATTAAGAGGCAAAATGTGCTGTACCATGACAAATGGCCCAATCCCACATGCAGTACACTTTGCCGCATAAAGGCGCGTGCACACTAGTGGACAAATGCGTGCGGCGCGCCGCCGGCAGAAAAACGCGAGCCTCCGAAGCTGCCACGCGTCAGGATTTTTGTGCCACGAGAGCTATCGCTCCGTGTGCGATTTCTCACGGCGTGCCGCATGCCGCCGGGGAAGAGACCAATCAGAGTGTCCCCGCTCGTGATGTATGCGTTCCATCGCGGAGTCATGCAGACCAGCCCAAAGGCTTGTTTCGTACCCATGCGGTGGCTCGCTCACCTCTCGCGCTTGTTCGCCCAAAGGAGGCGGGGTTTTGCGGGGCTGCCGCCGTGGTCACCGCGAGCAGTGCAGCTGTGTCGCCACTGAAGCGTTTCTCCGCCGGCAACGCACTGCGTGCGTTTTTCCGCTAGTGTGCATGGGCCTTAATGCTCTTGTACTGCTGCAAAGCTAACATTTGCGCAGTGCAACGGAGCTAACACTTACATACTGCTGCAAAGCTAACACTCAGCTTCTGCAGCTATGCTAGCAGTCGCATAATGCAGCTAACCTAGCATTCCTGTACTGGAGCAAAGCTAGTATTTGCATACAGCAGCCAAGCTAGCACTCATGCACTGCAGCAAAGCTAACACTCGTGAAAAGCGGCAGAGCTAGCAGTCGTGCACAGTATAGCGAAGCTTACAATTGCGTATTGCAGTGAAGCTAGCACTCGCAAACAGTGGTGGAGCTAACAAACACGTTCTTCAACAGGGTTTCCCCTTGTCCTTGTTAGTTACGAAAGAAGATGGGTAGTGTTGCACGTAAGACACGGTAAAGAAAGGTGTCATCGTGCCTTTTCTTTGTTCATGTTTTAAGTGCAACATACACAGCTTGTGTTCTGCGGCGAACCTGGCACTCGTGCACTGTGGCGAAGCTAGAACTTGCGGAGTGTGGCGAACCTAGCACTTGCATACACTGTGGTGACACTAACAGTTGTATACTATGGCGAAGCTAGCACTCGCGTAGTGCGATGAAGCTAACACTCACGCACTGTGGCAAAGTTAGCTAGTGCCCATTCACAGTCCCCTGTTCAACTGTCCTTTAGAAATTTACTGTTCTTAATGTAGGGATGACACTGTGGGAGTACACTAGTCATACAATAAATCTGTTTCCTTTGCCCATGTTTAGCAGTACATTTTTCTTTAACTTAACATGGCACTATTTCTTTAAAAATACTTCGCTTATTTTTAAAATATTCCTTTGGATTCACACTCAGATGTTAATATCTGAATTCACTTCGCCCTCAAAATTTTGCTATTTACACCGCTCCAATATATTTAAGACCCTGTTTTAATGGCGACAAGCCTTCATTTCCTTTGTTATAACCAATATTTCATTGTGTCCATATAAGTTATACTGAGGTTCAACTCTACGCTGCAGGCAGTGACACAGTGTCTGCATTACGTATTCATAGAAGCATCATCTATTTGCACAGCTCCAATATATTTAAGACACTGTTTTAATGGTGACACTGACCTTCACTTCCTTTGTTATAACCAATAATTCATTGTGTCCATATAAGTTATACTGAGGTTCAACTCTACGCTGCAGGCAGTGACACAGTGTCTGCATTACGTATTCATAGAAGCATCATGTGCTGCTGAAAAACATTATCGTAACATATCAATAAAGAATTCAAGTGCCCTTTCAAATGGGACAACGACATTGATTACGGCATTGTACCAACCAAACCAGGATGCATTAGACTGCTGCAGCACAAGTATGTTAGACTCACCATGGAATGCTTAACGAGCGGGTTGAAGTGGACAAACTCGGTGGGTCGACTGGGTCGCCTCGTGCTTTCCTCCGTGAACATGGCAAGCGTAATTTCTGGTGCCAGGTTCTTGAGGCCATTCTGGAACTCTTTCAGGATCAGCGGGACGACCCGTCGGGCTTTGACGGTGTAGCGGTGTACAACCAAGCTGGGCACGCCTGAACGAAGAAAGTAAATTTTGAAATTTGCAGAAGCCCTACTAAAAAAATTAGGGGTGTACTTAAGAGTGGTACATGACATTAATACATCAATTCTGTTTGCATAAGAAGCATCAATAATTGCACTTAGCAAAAGAACAATGTTTTTTTGTTAGCTGGTTAGAGCTATAAGCAATTCATGCTTCAACTTTGTTAAATTTGGCAATGTTCAACCACCCTGTAGACAAATCAGCGGCATAAACTATGACCGACCCCTTTTTACCACAAAGCTGCAAGGAAATCCATGTAGACTTTTCTGAAAGAAATGCTCCTTAGTTTACAAGGAAACTGTCCTGGTTTGGGATTGGAGCTCGGGGCCAACGCCTTTCCAGGGCGGTCGCTGTACCATCCGAGTTAAGCAGAACACTAGCACAGTGCATTGTGTTGGCAAATAATGGACAACTCAAAGCACAAGGACATTGAATCGAACAAATCAGTTTTACATAACCAAGCAAGGTGGAGCAAGATTTAGGAAAGGAAAACAAAGCGCTCCCTAAATTTAACTCATTTTGAACCATTTTTTAACACAGAAAACTTCAGCACAACGGATGCAAAGCAATGTGTCTTCTCTGAGACTATGTGTTTGAATGGGTGCCAAAATAAAACTATGTCTTTTAAGCCTCCTCTTACAGCTTGCAGCTCAGAGCAGCCGTTTTACATAGCAGCTGTGAGTCACCACAAAGGGCAGCAGGCAGAAAAGTACTATACAGACGTACAGTCATGGAAGTTAAAATGGCTGATCATGGTAGCAGCTTATGTCTAGCTGCTACCATGATGATGGTAGCAGCTAGACATAAGCCAATATGGCAGCATGCAACTAAGTGTGTTTTTTATCAACCTACCATCTTGGTTCACCAACAAAGTTCCAATGATACCATTAACAGTTCAATCGATAACAAGGTGGCTCTGTACTCTGTTTCATACATCAGGTGTAATGCTGTAAAAGCTAGCACTCTTGTTTGCATGGTGTACCAAAAAGTAACGTGTCAGTTGTGGTGAGTGAGAAACAACAAATATGTTGCTGGCAGCCTTAAAGCACCATACATTTGTCATCAGCTTGACAAAAAAAAATGCTCGTATTGCTGGCCAAACTGTTAAAATATGCAAGTTTGCACCTTATGTTTGTCGTTTATCGGAGCTACTTTTCTTTTTTTCTTTACACTCTTTACATAGCCTTCACAGTGCTGCACCTGATGTATGCAACAGAGTATAGTAACTGGTCAGACAATTTTGTGCAAGGGAGAGACAAAAAGAAAATGCCAGAGCGATTTACAAATACTCCAGAAAAACTGAGAAAATTCTGTATGACTACACAAGGAGCAGCACTCTTCTGTCTGTCTAGGGACAAGAACGTATGGGACAAAATATAAGGGACGAGGTAAAGTTTGTGTATGTTGGAAACTACTCAACACATAGTGATGAAATGCCAGTATATCAAGACAGAAAGACTCGGAGGTGTCATTGAAGGCGTCGTTGGAGTTGTTCACATAGAGGCTCAAGTATTCAAAAAGAATGCAAACAGCTGTCAGCAGTTGAGATAAGCAAGGACATTCAGAGTATTGGTGGAAAAAGAGCAACAACACTGACAGAACAAGAGTCATCGCAAACCTAGCTATAACAGTACATCGCAGGAGTAGGGGTATTTGACAAAGAAAAAAGAAACCCTAGGCCGGTGCAGAGCATACAGCACACTGATGCACATTCAACATTGCTATGCGCTTTCTCTTTCCATCTTCTTTTGTTCCTTCACCACCAAAATTGCCTACTGTAATGAGCCCACAACAGCTTGTGCTGTAAAAATAAGATAAACGACAGCCTGGATGCTGAAATGCAACAAGACTAATTGTAAAACACAAGCTACTGGGTGGTGCCCAGTACCAAAGAAGATGCCAGCAATGACCATCACCATCATCATCATTCCTACCACCACCACCATTTCCTTAATACCAGTTTCGCTTGTGAAACAGAAGAACGAGGCAAAAAAGAAAAAGAAAAGGCGGAAACAGAAGCAAGAGGGACACAAGACAGGCACTCTCACTTCTGCATCCATTGTTTTTTTGGCGCCCCATCTTTCCGCTTCAAGTATGAAACAACTCGCCCAAAGACGTGAATCACTTACGGATTTCAACACCGCCTTCTAGAAATGCATGAACGCCGTGCTGAAACATGGTGTTGAGTTTCTTGCTGCTGCTTGAGGCCCAGTTTTCAGGTGCAACAGACTCTGCCTCCATGGAGCGCACGGGGACCTTTGCGCCGCCGGTCGGAAAAGATGGTGCAACATCCGCAAAAAGTGCATCGGAGAACTAGAAAGGAAAATAAAAGATACAGGTCAAGAGCCAGTGCCGATGAAGCTCGATACACTGCATAATTCACTAACCTGTAAGCAAATGCTGCTGCCCTGAATGATTGATTTGACTGATTTATGGGGTTTAATGCCCCAAAACCAGCTCTGATTATGAGAGACGCCGTAGTGGAGGTCTCCGGAAATTTCGACCACCTGGGGTTCTTTAACGTGCACTGACATCACACAGCACACGGGCCTCAACATTTCGCCTCCATCGAAATGCAGCCGCTGCGGCCGGGATTCAATCCCGCGACCTTCGGATCTGCAGCCGAGTGCCGTGACTACTAGACCACGGTGGCAGGGGCGCTGCTGCCCTTATGAACATGCCTCTAACCAACGCCAAATAAATTAGGCTCCCCCTCAAATGGTTCGACCAAAAGGTGCACTAATACACACATGACCAAGCCTAGCAACTTCACCTGCTTTGATAATCTAATTCTGGGGTGTGCGAATATTAGAAAATTTCGAACAACGAATTGAATAGTCGTTAGTCATAGACCCACATATTATTTGGATAGTTTACAGATATTCCCGCATGTTAGCTTCAGTGAAATGAACACAAATTTAGTACGAAAGAACGGGAAATTTCTACCCCCTGGTATGTTATAAGTATGAAACACACGAGTTTATGCAGTATCCATCAGGCCACTTTGCTCACAAAGAGCGTGAATTTGCCGCCTGCGCAGTGATCATTTGCACTTCCTCGACAGGTATCCAACAAAAAAAGTCAGCTCGTCTCCTCCAAATGCTGCACTTGTACTTTTAATGCTAAAGTCATGAATAGGAGGACATGAACATCGATTTGCATTAATTATAAGAATGGCTACTGAATATTCAGGAAACACTGTTGATCCTGCATATATCGAACTTGAAAAGGATCGTGAAATAGTTCGATATATCGATAATCCAAATATAAAATACGCCTATTTCATTCTACTGCGGTGATCTCTGTAGTGGAACACCTGCTTTGAGCAAAACAAGCTTGCACTCACATTGAACTCGGTTGGGTTTTCCTTGGGTGATTTGACTTTTTCTGAGATGTCAGGCACAGAAGAGGACATCTCCTTGCCTCGGGACGTGAACACACTGAACAGGAAGGGCTTGTCACGTGTCTGTTCAGCAAGGACACGACCTGACCTGCGCACTGCAATCAGAAAGAGTGTGAAGCACTGTATATACTTCACAGTAACGCACAACATGATCAGTCTAACAATTGCATGAGGTTTATATCTGAAAGATGACAAAGTTCAAGAGTGCAAGGATGAAAGGTTGTAGAGATGTTCGCATGTCATGGTAAGTTGTTTTTACTGCATGGCATTCATGTGGTGGGCCAAATTCAATACAGTAGACACCTCATACTAATACGTAAGATGGTTAGTCGAATGGTTGGGTTGACATTTATATATAAAACATCATGAAGCGCAAAGGTGCAAGGATGAAAGTTTGCAGGTATGTTCACATGCCGTAGTAAGGTGTTCTTACTACATGGCACTCACGTGCCCACAACATTGAAACCAACATTGAAACCAGCCACAACATTGAAATCCAACTGCAATGTGCACTTTTTGTTTTGCAATAAAAAAAAGTGCCGCCTCAGTGAGAATCCAACCGGCAACCAAACAGCCCTGTCGTGATGGTCAGCAAAAGAAGCGTCTCTTAAATAACATTCCAATTTACCTTTCACAGGTGTTGGGGGCTCACTGAAACAAGCAGGCTCCCCCTCGTCATAGGCCTCGTGGAAGACTGGACAGGTGAGGAGGCGGTACTCCATCAGGACGTCCCAGTAGGCGTGCTGCACCGTGCTCTGCAGGCGCTGAACCAGATGCTCTTGGTAGTCTTTGCCCACACACCACACCTGGAATCGAATCATCGCCATCGGCCCTGCAAAAAAAAAAAAGCGCATCCTAAGTAACAGGCATCTAGTCCTTACTAGCCTTAACTCATTCAGCGGTGGCTCCAGACAGGAAGAGTCTGGACGGCCCCCCTTCTCTGGAAGTGCCACTGTCATCCATATGTCCTGTCCCCCACTTGTCTTAAAGGGGTCGTGAAATGTTTTCTGAACATTTTGTACTAAGTGCTTATTTGGGATCCTGACTCTCCAATCAACAATAGACATTTTTAATTTAGCGCGTTAGCGTGATAGCGGGGCTATGGGAATAGCGTTACCGTGCCGCAAACATTCGTTGCAGAAACGAGCTTTAGTTGATCGGAGAAGCGATTACGGCCCGATAGCTGTGATTGTGGCGCCATCTAGCGAAGGATACATGCGTTAAAAAAGGTGAAAATAAATAAAGCTTGAAAGTGCTCACGTACACTGCCGCGTACAGCGGAATTCTAACTTTTCGAGAATAAAGAGAAATAAATACATACGAACCAAGCGCCAAGAGCATAAACTGACATGTTGCAGAAATGTAAACAGATGTGCTCTCGCTAGGCTTAGCAACGTTCGAAATGGGAAGCGATCTCGAAAATTCGGCTAAGTTATCCCTAATACTGCATCGTCAAAGCTACCTGAAGGCAAGCGAAGCCATTTTGCACAGTCATTTGCTGCGAACGAAGTGAATCCTGCCACAGCAACACTAAATTCAGATTGAAGCGGGCGTCCAAAACTGCCGCCATGTTTTACGTGAACTACGATAACCACGCAAACACGGTAACGTTAAGTCTGTGAAATACCGTGGGCACGGTAAACGGTATCGGCCATTTACGGTACTGCGCATGCGCACTTCCATCCCGCTATTCCGATAACTACGCTATTACGCTAAGCCCGATAAACTAAAAATGTCTAATATGCATTGTTCTGTTCCATCGCGTGGGTTGATTTAGAGCAATAAAAAACACGGTTTCAGTTTCACTGTGCATGTTCCCCTCAACTCTGCAGTTGATGTGATGTTAGCAGCCACCAGACCTCCGAGACTGGCGCACCCTCGTAGGCCATGGGAAAACAAACCATGCTGCAGCTTTGCTTCCGAATGGTGGCACCGCACAGTTTCTAAGTATTTTCTTTCTTTCTAGCTTTCAAGTAGATCGATTCTTTTACAGCAAACGTGAGTTCACTATACCTTTCAACTTAAAAATATCTTAATGTAACGTCAACGAATAGTACCATGCCGGCCGGTAGTGTCACATAGTCGTTTCGGGAGCGCAAGAATGCTGGGGTTTCAAACGGGCGTTATTAAATGTGCACTAAATATTTCGCCAAAATATTTCGGAATCGGCTTGTCAAATGCATACCGAAACAGTGAAAATTACAACCGGGCATCTCCATATTCTTTTCACGACCCCTTTAATTACCGTGCTCTCCGCATTCTTAAGGCATAACTTAGCTATGGGCATAATAAGTGCTATCTAAGATACATCTAACATCAAGCACCGTCTCACACCTGAAAGCGTGCATGCAAGTTTCTTCTGGTGCTGATGCCCACCACTCAGCTTCAGGTACGACACTTGCCATACACATAAGCTGACCACCCCTCTGGACAAATCCTGTATGCACCCCTAAACTCATTGGAAAAATGTCAAACCCAGCTCAAAAAGAGACCAAACCTTATTACTGCAATTTGCAATAAGTCACATCTCTGTGTAACACACATGCCCTACTTTTATGGCTTTCATGGAAAGGAAAGGCCCATAAGACATAAAACAGACCCATTTTTAACTCTGTTGGCATGATGAAACGTGACTGCACCCACAGTACATTCACCATGAGATGTCTTATCTGCACAGGGCACTGAATTTATGGACACATAATCATCAGTAGTATAAGCTCTAGCAGTACAAAACTTAGAATTCACATTGCCAAGAGGCCAAGAAAACCAATATTTATTGCACTTTACTCAAAGCCAACGAATGGCACATCCTTCTGTTCACTGTAAAAGTTCTACTGCTTCGGTCAGCATGCAGTAGCTTAACATAACTTATTATTAGAGGTGTGCAAATATTCGAAATGATGAATAATCTTTAATA
The DNA here is from genome assembly GCA_013339685.2 of Hyalomma asiaticum. NCBI lineage: Eukaryota > Metazoa > Arthropoda > Arachnida > Ixodida > Ixodidae > Hyalomma > Hyalomma asiaticum. Next base: position 33,557,458 of record CM023491.1, read on the forward strand.
GCACTTACTATTCAGTTCAATTAGCACTTGAATTTACTATTCAAACCATCTGAAGTCAATGATCAAGGAACAAAGTATGCTAGGCCACGTGACAAGTGGCCCATTCCTGCATGTAGTATGCTTCACCGCATAACAATCATGTATTGCGGCAAAGCTAACACTTGTGTGCTGAGGTGAAGTTAACACTTGCGCACTGCAGCGAAACTAAAACTCATGTACGGCGGCAGAGCTAACACCCCTGTACTAAGGTGAAGTTCGCTTATGCATACGAGCAGCTCTCTGTTGGACTGTTCTTTAAAACTTAACTCTTCTCTTGCTAGGGACAAAATTGTGGACATACACTAGTTGTGCAAGAAGTTTGTTTTTCTTTCCATGTTTAGCAGTACATTTCTCTGTAATTTAACACGGTATTATTTTAAAGAATATTCGTTTTGCACTCAAATATTAATATTCAAAATCACATTGCACTCAGAATTTTGCTAATCACACAGCCTTATTTATTGTAGATAAGAACCGAGACGACAGTAAACAAACAAAGCATTCAGTTACACATTGGATGGGAAGTCCATGGGCAATAAAGATCATGGAAATTGATGACCTACACATCATGACCCTTAGCTAAAATTTTTTAAATGTGCACTATTGCTCACCAGGCGTGCCATCAGCACCAGCATCGCAGACCTCTTCACGAGACAGAAACGACACCTCCTGGTATTCTGTTGGCGGTTCAGTGCCACTAAAGGCACCCACTTTTGGCAGCGGGCTGTTTAGGAACTGCACCGGCCTTCCCTGGGCGTCTACCACAGACAGTATGATGCAGGCAATCCCTGTGCAGTGGAGGAAACGCAAAGTGAAATGAAAAAAAAAAATGTGAACCAGCCACCATGAAAAAAACAAAAACATGGATGTTTGTGCAAGAAGAATGCAAATGCATGAAAAGAGACACAAAATCTACAAATAGGTCTTTCTCTTGTTCAAGCAAAAGTTAAATACTATTTATTTATTTAGTACTTACAGAGTACCTACATCGCCATAAAGGCATTACGTAAGGGGGAACAAAACATAACCAGTAATACAGAAAAGCTTTTGCTCAGATATACTCACAAACGTAAGCACTACAGTAGCATTTAGAGAGAGACATACAAGTAACGTGAAACAAACTGGTTGTCAAGATATATAGCAAATGTATTTGTTCTACAAAAGTGCCGTCACAGCATTGAATAGAATAGTTCGTTATTTGACACATTTACTACATCATTTGATAAAGTATTCCACTGTCTAATTGATTTGGGGAAAAAAGAGTAGTAAAACGTGTTTGTTCTGCAGTTATAGGCTGAGATCTGGTGGTAAATAAAACTACCATACATTGAAAAGGGCTGCTTTCTTTTTATTTTTTACAGGCAACGCTGCCAATGAGACAATGAGTGTTAGTTCCAAAGAGTAAACGAGGCACCATGCAGTCTCTTTCATACAACAAAAGAGTGGTGGCAAAGACACATGAGGAAGGTAGGTCAGGATATGAAGACACCAGAAGACAAGTGTTAAAGGAGCACAACCAATAAAGAAGGAAGCCAATTAAAAGTAAAAGCAACAACAACTTCAGCTTGATTACTGTCAAAATATCCCCTCTCAATTAATAAAAAAGAATATTACCTTTAAGAAATTCACAACGATAAACTCGCAAACCCAAAGAATTAATCCATACAAATGGTGCCACAACTGGCAAGTCACAACAAGAAAGGTGAAAGTTCAAGGGAACATGGAGGCATACATTAGGATGAGAAACTGTTGAACAGAGAACGTCACTGGAGCCAACTTCTTAAGAGAACTCACCCTGATGAAAACAAGTCATCTAGCCAAGACAGTGACCCCAGTGACATTTTCTGTTCACACACCTTTCACGCCACGAGATGGCACAAAAATTTCCTGAACGTACTCAAGTAGCATACCATTGCTGGGAGTGCCCCTGGCCATGAACCGGTTGAAGAGGAAGACATCTTCGTCCTTGTGGCATAGCGCATGTGCAGGGTGCTCCACGTACGGCTGAAAACACACAAACACACACACACCTTGTTAGAGTTGGTACTGTACAAGTGCATTCAGAAATGTGTTAAGCTCAAACTGCATAGTGCAATTTGAGGTAAGGTTAGCGTGCGGCTGATGAGCCGCAGGCATCATTTTGATGCGTGCTCAACAGAATCACATTAGGAAATTGTGCAGCCACGAGCTTCCACCTGCAGTAGGAAAAAAAACGGCTCGCGTGGCATGTTGCATGGATGTACATCAGTCAGAGCTCAGAGGACAGGCATGTGGCATCTTAGTTTCTTGCAATGACATCAGATAGCTCTGCCCTTTACGTGCATTGAAATATTTTGAAAAGAACATGTGCTACTGGTGGTTGACATGTTATGTTCAGACAGCTTGTCCACCTTCAACTTCTCGATCCTTGAAACGAATAAAGCAACATTATATGTGGCCTACATCATGGAAGTGCAACTGATGCTGCTGAGACTTATGCAGTCTGTCAACTGGAAAACACGGCGGGCACAACAAGAGCATCTTTTTTATGCAGGTGGCCTGCAAGTGTTTGTTGCACATTGCATTTTTTTTCTCGTGAAAAATGCACCACACAGTTCCAGCTTTACAAGTATAAACAGGAATCGTGCGAACATAAAGGTCCTGTAAAAAATAAAGTGTACACACTTAGGCACGAAGAAGAGCCCAACGGTCGGGCACAAATGCCATACATGAAGGAACAGCCTCCAAATAGGCTTCGTCTTCTTTTTGCCCATTTTACTGGGCACGGTTGGTGGCTATTTGCTGGCACAAAACCACCGATCAACATTATTCCATGTCTCAACAGAGCTCTGACTTGATGCTCGAACAGAGGACATACAGACAAGGGCCCCAAAGTACAGGGTGTTTCAGCTAACTTGCTCCACCATTTAAAAAAAGCCATACGCAAGTCATGGGGACGCAACCAACTTGGTATTATTCACTATTTTCTTGACCAACTCCGACTTTTTTAAAATTATCTCAGGCAATTAGTTAATATATTTAATTATCCAACTTTTAAATAGTTGTTTTAAATGCCATAAATCTGGTTTAAATGGAAAACATTAAGTGCAACAACCCTTAAATGCAGTTGTAAAGAGTGTTACTTAGTGTCCAACTAATTTATTTTCGTGACAATAAGTGCAATAGTCTTAATTATTTTGGGCTTCTAAGAAAGTGTGCAAGATTTCAAAAGGTACCACATGACTAGGCACGTAGACCACACATAGACCACAGGCACGTAGACCACAGGCATATGGATGGGCCAAAACAGCGAAACAGTGGCCACCGTTATCATTTTTTTCTTGTGGCCAGTTCAGTACAGTCTGTATGCATCCATTATCCTTGTTTTGTTCTGAGCATGTTTGAGGGTGCTAATGTCGCTGGGCATCAAGCGTCTAGTTATGCGGTACTTTTTTAAATGTTGCGCACTTTCTTCAAATCTCCCAATAATCAGAACCATGCACCTGTTATCATGGAAAAAAATTATTTGGACACTAAGTAACATCCCTTACAACTTCACCCTTGAATTTAAATGAACCACTTAAAAGTTGGCTAATAAAGTAATATTAACTAATTACCTGATATCATTTTAAAGAATACTCTGAGTTGGTCAAGATGCGCAGTGAACAAGATTAAGGTTGTTGCATTCCAGTAACGTGCATGTGGATTTTCTTTAAAGGGTGACACAAGTCAGCTGAAAGACCCTGAACCACCCCAGAGTACACAATATATTAGAAGCAGCATGGCCAGCTTTAACCTAGAGAATTGTGGTGCACTGACCTATGTGTACTACGGCCACTTACATCACTGCTGCAGATTTGCTGGTCGCTAACTATGCTCTCTAAAAGATTATGTAGCCAAACAACAACAAATGCTGCAGAAATGCCTTAACTGCAATAAATATGCGCCGTCAAGGCCATCCCATCCACGGTAACGTTGATTATCATGGGTAGTTCCCGCATAATGTTTTCTCTTCTACTTGCATTTATCAACAGTGAGTGCATTCCAGGCGGCCTAAACAAGGCGGCCTAAATCAATGATGACACAGTAATGGTTGACATTCTGAGAGCACATGGTAGCACATGGAACACACAGAACATGAGAACACATGGAACACATGACACGGCCAGAGGCAGAATGAATCGAAAAGGACAGGCATTGTAAATCAACTTTGAAGAATTTAAATGCTGTCGCAGTAAAAGGTGGCTGGAACTGCTTTCTTCGTAAACAAGCCCTTTACTTCTCAGAAAAGACAAAGCGTTCCCAAGTCCTCACCTTGAAATGGTTCTCTGGTTTCGGGTCGGTGTACTTCGGAGTTGGCAGGAAAGTGTGCAGGTCTTGGCGTAGATACTCCATCAATGCCTGTAGGTAAGGAAGCAGTTGGGCCTGAACTGTGCAGTACAGCTGCGTCGTTGGCTCCTTCTGAGGCTTCTGGATGAACTGCACAGCACGAAAAAGTATGCAGTGGAATCTCGTTAATTCAAACTCCAGCAGGGTACCGAAAAAAATTTTTGAATAAGATGCAGTTCGGATAACGGACACTACATCTAAACAAAAACAGCCCAAAAACACAAAAATAATTTGAAATTTGTTACATCACAATCATGCGCTGACGTCACAGTTCAGCCATGAAATTCCATAAAGGAGACTTTGCTCTCCAGTAACGCCATATAAACACGAATTTACACTTGAATGAGAAATTTGTTATTCACTTACCTACGGCCATTGTAACTTCCTCGAAAGAAAAAAAATAAAGGCAACGATTGCAAAAAAATTCATCCTGGTCCTCAGATCTAGCCCTTCACCAACTCTTTTACAGTGAAAGTTGCCGCATCATATGGACTAATGAGAAAACTGACAAATTGCACATTAAGAATGCACTAATAAAGAACTCTAAGCACAGGGTCTCTGGACATGGTAAATCAGTTCTGTGAGATCCCAAAAGCTGTGGGAAGGTCTGTTAAGTTAAAAAGAAGAACTGATATCCCCGAGAATGCACAGTAAAACCTCGTTATAACAAAGTTGAAGGGGAGTGGTAATTACTTTATTATAACCATTAGTTCGTTATAACCAATATCAATTTCATCTATAGGAATTTCAAGGGGAATTGCGATTACTTCGTTATATCCGATAGTTCGTTATATCAGGGTTCGTTATAACGAGGTTCTACTGTAATTGAAAAACCAGCAGAAGTTTGTGCAGTTTTACTTTGCAGTCTCATGCATCAGTGAGGTAAACAACAATTATATCCTTTTACGAACCTGGTTCCCCATTGCGGAGCTACACAGAACTGTATTGGTAAATGAAACCTTGCTTAAGTACAGCCAAACCTCATTATAACGAGGTCACATTTGGCACAAAAGTAGCTTCATTATATAAAAAAGTCATTGTAAATGAGTATCTGTAACACTGTATTATTGGCAAGACTGCTGTTCACTTACTGTCATAAATAATTAGTTATACCTGCATTCAGTTATACCTGTATTCAGCAACTTGTAAGAAAATGCATTGAAGTTTGGTCGAGTTATCCAATGGACAATTCAACACTGACAAGACCAAAGTGCTGGCTCATGTACTGAAGCATTGTCGTTCTCTTCTTGCAAGTTGGTGGAATAAGAACGTGCCGGTATTGAAGTTTGGCATACATCACAAGACTACCCTATATGCTACTCAATAATGCACCTCGAAAACACAGCAAACCTAAAACGGTAAAAGATACACTTAGCAAGAAGTGATGCCTGCTCATCCCCACTCTTGCCAAATGCGCTAAGACAAAAAGTTATATTTTTAAGTAGAGTTACAAAATATCTTGCAGCCCCCGCATACCTGGACATCATCAATGGTGAGGTTGCAAGCGGGGTTTCGAGCCAAGGTGGTTGTGAGGACTTCCAAGACCGCGTCGTCCAAACGATTCTGCATGACTGAGACTAAGTCCTCCTTGATGGCAAAGCCTGCACAGAAGACAAATCGGGGTAAGCCGTCCAATTCCCATTGGCAGCTGAAACGTTTCATAATGCTCTACTGACTCACATGCACCAAAGTCTGCGAAAAAAAGCGATTGTCCAACGCCTACCGATGTTCACTATCCACACACGGCGTGACTATTGCATGTTCTGTCACTTGGCTTCCCCACAAGACACATATGTGATGCAAAGATGGGGCTGTGTAACTAAGATGCAGCTGGGTACCATTATGCAGTGTTGTAATTTCCCAGCTGTGACAGCTGTGACAACAGATAGCAGGAGTGTTTTGATGCTAATGGCTCCTGAGGGCTCGAACAACTCAGAAGCAAGAGGAATTTGGTTTTTTCACCTAGATGCAGGATGCTGCCATGTGCGCACAGAGAGTTCTCACATCAAACCCTGTCGAACTGCTTGCACTGCGACATGCGTGCCATTTCTCACCACAACTGTGTAACTACAACTAGCGTTGCAGTTTTTATTGCACTGTGAGAAGGTTTCCATGTCGATTTGCGGCATGGTACACGCATGGATGATTATGTTCGATAGGCAAATTTTCATCCAACCAACTACTGCACAGCGGCAGGCAAGTTTGGAGTTTCTGGGTAGGCAGTGTGATAAAATTTTCATATGTGACACCAAGTGCCATCGTTTCCATGGGACAAAGTCGTGATACTTACTGGAGCTTGCAGCTAATCTGACCAAACTACATGAATTGTCTACAGGGGTGACAAATCGAAACGTCACTCAAGAAGCCTGCATCTTCACTTTGAAAGTAAGGATGCTGAGTATGCATTTCAGGGTCAACAGAGCCTGGGCACTGAAGTTCATGCAGAGGGTTGGCTTTATGATGACAGTAACGATGATGAGCAGTCAGTCCAGCGACTATGCTAATAAGTATCCATTGTGCAATGAACACATGCCTTTGTTCTGTTACATGTAATTTTGGGGGGTTTACTTATAGAAGACTTCCAATTGATTAAATATGGTAGCTAAGATAGGGTGCTCATACTTTTGTCCTCTAGTCCATGTTTTCATTCCATTGTGTTAAATAGACTTAAATTATGCCTCTTGCATGATTGTATGACAGTGATAAACACCTTTTTTGTATGTCTATACCAACTGGTGCTGCCTCCTCTTTTGCTACAAGCCCACAAACTTGAGCTCTAAGAAACGAAGCGAAGCCTACTGCATAACTGGTCTCAAAAAAGAAAACCCCTTCAGCACCTTCAATAAGATCTAGTACCTACAGAGTGCTAGCACCTCTATGGCCTCCAATCAAAAGCAGAACAGATAACTCCATCAAAAAACAGTGTTGTCCTCAGCCGAATTTTCCTCACAAGAGGCAGGCTTATATCTCTCGTTAGGCGGGCTACTGGTACATGCGACATGTGAAGCGAAATTGTACATCTTTGAGCAGCAAAAAGGAACACTCAAATTCCTTTACAAGAGGCTGCAGTGGCTAAATGCATGTAAATGCATGTATGCAATGTTAACAAATGTTTTCTGGGAAAGCTCCTCCGCACATAGGCATGTGCAGGGTTCTCCATTAGAGGGAGCAGTGTTTCACCACAGCAGCCCCCCCCTCTCCTTCCTCTTAACCCCCTCCCCCTATAGGAGGGCCTCATGGTCCAAAATAAGTGCAAAGTAACGGTTAGTGGCCCCGTTTCATGATAGGATGGAAAGAAGAAGGGGGCTGCCACCACCTTGGCACCCCTTATGCGCACCTATATCCCCACATTAGCATGTCACACTCAAATCCCCCCACCATACATTTATCAGTGTTAGAAACGATTTTAGTACACCCTTTCATATTTATGACCACTGATACAAAACAGATCTGTAACAGCTAAAGTAAAACCTCGTTATAACGAAGTTGAAGGGGGAACCGTAATTAATTCGTTATAGCCAATATCCACTTCATCTATGGGAATTTCAAGGGGAATTGCGATTACTTCGTTATATCCGATAGTTCGTATATCAGGGTTCGTTATAACGAGGTTCTACTGTAATTGAAAAACCAGCAGAAGTTTGTGCAGTTTTACTTTGCAGTCTCATGCATCAGTGAGGTAAACAACAATTATATCCTTTTACGAACCTGGTTCCCCATTGCGGAGCTACACAGAACTGTATTGGTAAATGAAACCTTGCTTAAGTACAGCCAAACCTCATTATAACGAGGTCACATTTGGCACAAAAGTAGCTTCATTATATAAAAAAGTCATTGTAAATGAGTATCTGTAACACTGTATTATTGGCAAGACTGCTGTTCACTTACTGTCATAAATAATTAGTTATACCTGCATTCAGTTATACCTGTATTCAGCAACTTGTAAGAAAATGCATTGAAGTTTGGTCGAGTTATCCAATGGACAATTCAACACTGACAAGACCAAAGTGCTGGCTCATGTACTGAAGCATTGTCGTTCTCTTCTTGCAAGTTGGTGGAATAAGAACGTGCCGGTATTGAAGTTTGGCATACATCACAAGACTACCCTATATGCTACTCAATAATGCACCTCGAAAACACAGCAAACCTAAAACGGTAAAAGATACACTTAGCAAGAAGTGATGCCTGCTCATCCCCACTCTTGCCAAATGCGCTAAGACAAAAAGTTATATTTTTAAGTAGAGTTACAAAATATCTTGCAGCGCCCGCATACCTGGACATCATCAATGGTGAGGTTGCAAGCGGGGTTTCGAGCCAAGGTGGTTGTGAGGACTTCCAAGACCGCGTCGTCCAAACGATTCTGCATGACTGAGACTAAGTCCTCCTTGATGGCAAAGCCTGCACAGAAGACAAATCGGGGTAAGCCGTCCAATTCCCATTGGCAGCTGAACGTTTCATAATGCTCTACTGACTCACATGCACCAAAGTCTGCGAAAAAAAGCGATTGTCCAACGCCTACCGATGTTCACTATCCACACACGGCGTGACTATTGCATGTTCTGTCACTTGGCTTCCCAACAAGACACATATGTGATGCAAAGATGGGGCTGTGTAACTAAGATGCAGCTGGGTACCATTATGCAGTGTTGTAATTTCCCAGCTGTGACAGCTGTGACAACAGATAGCAGGAGTGTTTTGATGCTAATGGCTCCTGAGGGCTCGAACAACTCAGAAGCAAGAGGAATTTGGTTTTTTCACCTAGATGCAGGATGCTGCCATGTGCGCACAGAGAGTTCTCACATCAAACCCTGTCGAACTGCTTGCACTGCGACATGCGTGCCATTTCTCACCACAACTGTGTAACTACAACTAGCGTTGCAGTTTTTATTGCACTGTGAGAAGGTTTCCATGTCGATTTGCGGCATGGTACACGCATGGATGATTATGTTCGATAGGCAAATTTTCATCCAACCAACTACTGCACAGCGGCAGGCAAGTTTGGAGTTTCTGGGTAGGCAGTGTGATAAAATTTCATATGTGACACCAAGTGCCATCGTTTCCATGGGACAAAGTCGTGATACTTACTGGAGCTGCAGCTAATCTGACCAAACTACATGAATTGTCTACAGGGGTGACAAATCGAAACGTCACTCAAGAAGCCTGCATCTTCACTTTGAAAGTAAGGATGCTGAGTATGCATTTCAGGGTCAACAGAGCCTGGGCACTGAAGTTCATGCAGAGGGTTGGCTTTATGATGACAGTAACGATGATGAGCAGTCAGTCCAGCGACTATGCTAATAAGTATCCATTGTGCAATGAACACATGCCTTTGTTCTGTTACATGTAATTTTGGGGGGTTTACTTATAGAAGACTTCCAATTGATTAAATATGGTAGCTAAGATAGGGTGCTCATACTTTTGTCCTCTAGTCCATGTTTTCATTCCATTGTGTAAATAGACTTAAATTATGCCTCTTGCATGATTGTATGACAGTGATAAACACCTTTTTTGTATGTCTATACCAACTGGTGCTGCCTCCTCTTTTGCTACAAGCCCACAAACTTGAGCTCTAAGAAACGAAGCGAAGCCTACTGCATAACTGGTCTCAAAAAGAAAACCCCTTCAGCACCTTCAATAAGATCTAGTACCTACAGAGTGCTAGCACCTCTATGGCCTCCAATCAAAAGCAGAACAGATAACTCCATCAAAAAACAGTGTTGTCCTCAGCGAATTTTCCTCACAGAGGCAGGCTTATATCTCTCGTAGGCGGGCTACTGGTACATGCGACATGTGAAGCGAAATTGTACATCTTTGAGCAGCAAAAGGAACACTCAAATCCTTTACAAGAGGCTGCAGTGGCTAAATGCATGTAAATGCATGTATGCAATGTTAACAATGTTTTCTGGGAAAGCTCCTCCGCACATAGGCATGTGCAGGGTTCTCCATTAGAGGGAAGCAGTGTTTCACCACAGCAGCCCCCCCCTCTCCTTCCTCTAACCCCTCCCCCCTATAGGAGGGCCTCATGGTCCAAACTAAGTGCAAAGTAACGGTTAGTGGCCCCGTTTCATGATAGGATGGAAAGAAGAAGGGGGCTGCACCACCTTGGCACCCTTATGCGCACCTATATCCCCACATTAGCATGTCACACTCAAATCCCCCCACCATACATTTATCAGTGTTAGAAACGATTTTAGTACACCCTTTCATATTTATGACCACTGATACAAAACAGATCTGTAACAGCTAAAGTAAAACCTCGTTATAACGAAGTTGAAGGGGGAACCGTAATTAATTCGTTATAGCCAATATCCACTTCATCTATGGGAATTTCAAGGGGAATTGTGATTGCTTCGTTATATTCAATAGTTCACTATATCTGGGTTCGTTATAACGAGGTTCTACTGTATCACTATAAAAGGCTGTTCAATGTGATCACAAATAACCGAACACTGGTCCTCACCTGGCTGAACAATTCCATGCACGTTCATGACAACGCACTGCTGTGGCTTGCTGCGGCTGCCGGAGGCGTGCGATGTCACGCTGACCGTATCATGAGACTGGTCTCGATCCGAGTGGCCAGAGCTCAAACGGGGTCGGAATTCCTGTTTTATCGGTAATTCAGTGACACGACAAGCAGCATGTAATTATACAAACTCGATGATGCTCCACTAACTTGAAATGTGTGCATTCTATTTTTCATCTTTTGCATGCAGAATTCAATAGAAGACCTGACTTGACCTAACCTAATTGAAGTCAAAACATAATTTACTAGGCGGCAGTTTGCAGGCAGTTGTCACAAATTGAACATAGCAGAAAAAAGTTGCTGAAGACAAAAAGTTGCAACCGCTCTCGAAAAAATATTTTTCCAACTCTTCTTTTTCTTCACATTTTTGTAAGGCACTTATAACATGATTTCTATGATGTCCTTCAATTAAGCAGTGCCGCAATAGAAATAAAGCAAAGAGAGTGAGTTACCATGCAACAGCACAGCTGGCAAACAGAATAAATAAATGAGGAACTCATTCTTACAAATTCCTCTTCTTGGTCACAAGCAGCTTTTTTCTGGACCAAGCTGACCAGAGAGGAACTCCTTGAACCTGTGGAGTTTAGAGAATAATTATTTTTAATGAGGAGACAGATGGGATGAGATGGGATGAGAACAAGTGCAATAACACAATGTTACAACAGGTGCTGCAGAATTTCTTTCAAGACAGCATGCCCTTGTGCAACTTAAGCTATTCTGGAATGATGGCGTGAGTCTACAATGCTCTGCAGACAGACTCATTTTCATGCAGTCTGTGGTGCAAGTATGCTAGACTACGTAGACCACCTAGTGCCTCTTGAGGCTGTTTCGTCTGCACAATTCTCACATCTCCTGTAATTTGGCTTCTCCTGGCAATGTATGACACTCTCAGGCCAGTGTAGTGGCAGAGTAGTGTAAGTGATGATGCTAATGCACACTTGAGGCCCCAGAGATGTTTGCAAAATCCCGCAAATGAGCAATGTACCAATAGTTGCGGTGCACAGTGCGGGCCATAGACCTCTCAGAAAAATACCAATCTGCAGATATAAAATTCCCAAAATATAGCTCACACTTTACACTTTACAATGGTCATTACTGTGGAGCTGGTGTGCCGGCACCGCTTCCACAAGAAGCAATTGCGACAGCTGTACGAACAGACTACCTACAGATTAATCATCATTCTTGCAGTTTTCCCTATCTCTCAGCATTAGCACTTCTACACTAGGAGCAGTTGCAAGAAATGGTTAATGCCAAAAAAAGAGCACATTCTAAATCACATACCACTGCCAATGAGTGACAATGCAGGCACTTTTTTTTTTTTTTCAGCGTTACACCTGCTTTTGAAAGACTTTTATCATACATCCACTCATATTTCAAACATAATATTCTGCCAACCACCGAAGATGCTCTATATCTATACTACCTGAACCTAATCTTCATATATGCTACAATATTCTGTTTCAGATTGCCCTCAACTACAGTCGAGCCCGACTATATCGAACCTGTTTATAAAAAATTATCTCGCATATTGAACAATTCCTGAACACGGTAAATTTACACTGAGAATATATAGCAGAAGTTACGGTTACGTCGAACGAAAATAGCAACGACAACTGATACATCAAGCTCCGTGTGCCTCAAAAGTTCCCCCGCAAGTTGCCTTTCCCTCGCGGTGGCGGGGAAAACTGCCCGTACCACCCAAGAAAAAGTGCCTTAGACCGGCTGCGCACGGGCGAACAACACCCTGCAAAAAAAGTCCAGGACCATTTTTGGTGAAATAGGGCACGCAAGTAAGCCACTAGATTAATAAAGTGCTTTTCTTAGTGGTATGTGCCTTTAGGTCATCAAATCCTATAGCGGGCCCATATCGAATTATGTGATATATCGAACTGATAAACGTTTTTTGGCGAGTTCGATATGCCCGGGTTCAACTGTACTGTTGAAATGAAGAAAACATCTCAAACATCTCAGCAGGTTATCTAAGTGCATCCGGATCCGCAACCCTTCTGTCTGGTCTATACCTGAGCGTGCTATACAGAACCACCCATGAAAAATGGCGGCTAACCAGAAAATGACACATCATCTTCGGTACGGCCGTGTCGTCCATGACAGGGCATTTCGTGAAGCCTGCAGAAAAGCAGAAAAGAAACATAAAATAAATATCATGACCTGCTCCACTGCATGAGTAAACAAAGATGTAATAAGGACAACGCAATGAATGTCTTGCACATTACAAGTACTTACCTGTGAGCAGTTATACCTATTAAATAACAAACGGAAACAAAAACTTTTTACAGAGAGCAAAACAAGGAACAACAATTTCTATACAAAACCTGGATGGCTGAATAAAGTAAAACAGAAAGAGATGAGAGAGCACCCAGCAAAATCTAGCTTACGCTGCCACTGTGCTCTCTTCTCTGTGCAGGCCTGGGATTTTTTTTTTTTTCTTTTGTCATCAAGATTCCACCGTGAGTGCACACCGCAAAACTCAATGTTTTGGCAATGTCATTCTTCCATGTGCGTCAACAAGTGCTGTTCAGAGCAA